>JASAMW010003793.1:0-134182 GCA_030247985.1 Epsilonema sp. ZAB3_2
AAAGTGGATGAATGTAAAAATTAAGGTAATTTTTGAAATCTACACATAAAATTAGGCCAGGGTACCTGATTTTTAAAATGTTTGCTTTTAGCACACTTTTCCATTCGAGAACACGTGAAAAACCGGGTTTATCAGGCCTTAAACGTAGGAAAATGAAAAAACCACATTTATTTTCGAAATCTATGCACTAGGGTAGCATACTTGGGTAGAAATGCATCTAAAAAGGCGGTTTTCCATCAATTTCTCAGGTTGCCAGATGGGTGGGGAAGGAGTTAACACCACCAGTGCGAAGCTTGGACCCTTGGTGGTGGAATTTGAGAAGGACAGCATTTGGCTGGCTCTGTGCGTTTTGCGCTGAGGCCAGCAAAATACCCTACTTTTGTCAAAAATCTGAAAAATGGCCATTTTTGGCCATACCAATTGGGAATGGGTTAACGCCGACCCCACCATTGAAAAGATCGAAGAAAGTTGAGGTATACGCATTATCGTATCTTGGCTGGATTCTGGCTATTTGGAATGCCACGGATGCCTGAAGAAGAGAGGTCGAAACCTTGCTAGGCACGGACACTGCCAACGCCCAGAATCAGGTCGAGTGTCGCCTCCTCTACTTATAGCTCCTTGGTTCTACTAAGAGTATGCAGAAACCAAACGATGGGTGTGACTAATTCCCAAACACAAACCCAAACCTGCTGGCTAAAACCCAAACCCAAACCCATGTCAACAACAAGCTAAATTTGAACCAAGCCAGACTGGCCCTAATGAACCTCACCCATACCCAGCTGAACCATTACTGATAAGTTGATAGTGATTAGGTGATAAGACCTTATCAGTCATATCAGTGATAAGCCTTATCAGCTTTTCTTATGTGAATAAAGATGTGAAATAATTTGCCCATTCTTATTCTGGAAATTGTGCAAATACATACTCATGTGCTTATCAGTAACAAAGCTTGTGATAAGAAAAGTCACCCTTGTACAAGTCTTATCATTGATAAGCCTTATCGCAGCAGTAACTATTATTTTGCTTTTCCTCTCTGCTTTGTGCACACTTTGCACCAACTGAGAAAATGTGCCAGGAGTTGGAGGTCCTTATCACAAGGGTGACTTTTTATCACAAGTTTTTTGTTACTGATAAGCACATGAGTATGGTATTTATTGCAATTTCCAGGATAAGAATGGGCAAAGCTGCAAAGCAATTCTTATATAGGTGTTGTGCTAGCTTACCAGTGATCAGGCATATCAATTCTTATCAATAGGGCTTATTACTTCTTCATCTGATAAGTTATTTTTTCTGATTTTCCTTGCTATGTAACTCACAAATTATTTCACATCTTTATTCACATAAGAAAAGCTGATAAAGCTTATCACTGATATGACTGATAAAGTCTTATCACCTAATCACTATCAACTTATCAGTAATGGTTCAGCTGGGTATGGGTGAGGTTCATTAGGGCCAGTTTGGCTTGGTTCAAATTTAGCTTGTTGGCATGGGTTTGGGTTTGGGTTTTAGTCAGCAGGTTTGGGTTTGTGTTTGGGAATTAGTCACACCCATCGTTTGGTTTCTGCATACTCTTAGTAGAACTAAAATATTGAGCCAATTACATATATTTGACACTGTGTACATATGTGTGCACATTTCGCGCACAGCATATTTGAAGGTCAATATCTCATCATAGCATGAAGCTATCACTCTGAAAATGATACCGTTCGATTCGGCTTGAAATGACGAACATTTTGGACCCCATATTACTATGGTTTCTATGGCTCCCCGCAAATACATTCCCCGCCCCCGTACCCGCGTTCCCCTCAAATACCCCTGCTTCCCCGTCCCCGTTCCCGTTCCCGTTCCCGCAAATACCCACACCCCATCGCAGCAGTCGCGTTCTTCTTCGTTCTTCACAGAAAACATTATGTACCCATCTATGCTGTCTGAGCAACATTTTATTCGTATTGTTTGGGATGTGGCCAAAATACGTCGTCTTTTCGCGTTTGCGCTTTTATATTTACAAAATTTTCATTTTATTCAAGTCGGGCAGGATAGAAAAGAAAGGAAGAAGTATAATAAAGGAAAGTAAGGCAGAAAGAAAGGAAGAAGTTGAGAGAGAAGAAAAAAAACTAGGGAAACAGAACGTAGCGGAAAAGGCGAGAAGGTGGATGAAAAGCGGCGAGAGCGGTTGATTTGGAAGAAAGGGAAGCCGCAACAATGGCTGCTACCAATCCCGATGCGAAGGAACTGCGCGAATCCATGCAAGGTAAGGTGTAGGTATGCATGTACTGTACTGCGTACGATACGTACGTACTGCTTTTTACTTATTATGCCGCATTATCATGGCTATTGTACTGTTTATGGAGAAATTACTTACTTACTAGAGATGTAACAGGGCGAAATTTTTCAAAGTACCGGAGCCGGAGCCGGAACCGGATCTGAAAAATTGCCCCGGCCGGAGCCGGAGCCGGATCCAAGCCAGAAAATGCTAGCAAACTACCGTAGAAAAGATGCGCACCCATATTGCTCATTTGATTGCTGCCAAAATGCGTTACAAAGTACAAATATGGGACAGTTGACTCAAAATGCGGTTGTTTGAAAGCTGCACAACAGTCTCATTCACTAGTTGTGCAAAGTTCTTAATCAAATTCGATGGAACCACGTTATTTTCTTCAAGGGCAGTAAAGTAAAAAAGATAGACCGTGGATCCGCACCTTCATTATACCGGAGCCGGATCCAAAAATATGCCGGGATTTACCGGAGCCGGAGGCGGGGCCCTGTTACATCTCTATTACTTACGTTGCGGCGTCACAACTCACAATTTGCCATAGTTGTAACACTGTAGCATGAAGGTAGCTGCGTTTACCGTATTTCCCGGTGTACTGCCCAATGTATAGTCCAACGGCAAATCATTTTAACCCCCTCCATGATCTCAGATGGTCGCCTGGCTGCAGGGTGGCCGCAAGCGGATGTTGCGGCCAGGCGGCCATCTGAGATTACGGAGGGGGTTAATTCCTCCCGGGATTCAAAGTCTCTGTGGTCAACTGGTTGCGCAACCGACGCCAACCGATATATGGAAGAGTTTCGCAACCGACGCCAACCAACATATGGGAGTTGCACAACTGATGCCAACCGTTGCTATGGTTACGCAATTTCCATATGCTGGTTGACATCGGGTGCGCAGCTATGTACTTACTTCCTATGTTTGCCTTCAGAAATCCTCAAAGGCTCTGACCTTGCAGCACTTTCTTCCAAGAAAGTCAGGAAGCAACTGGAGGAGAAGTTTCAAACCGAACTGTCGTCAAGGTCTGCATAGTCTGTTCAGCGGGAGTTGGTCTCTGACTCTGGGTTTTGCCTCCTGTATTTCCCCATGCTGAGATTTACTTACGTGTTATGTACTCCCGTTTGGAATACATGAAACGCGGAGAAGGGAATGCCAATGAATAGAATGTCTGCTTTTCGCATAACTGGCGGCTGCCCACCCAAGAACAACTCTCGATGTATTTATAGTTTCACTTTTCGTACATTGCTTTAGTTGATTGCATAGCTGACATTTCCTGTATTTTCTCTATGTTGGTTGCTTGCAGAAAGGAAGAGATAGACACCATGCTGATGAAGCTTTTGAGTGAAATTGAAGATGAAACGGCTTCAGAGGGAGAAGCGGGCACTTCTAACGGGCGCGAGAAGAGCGACAACGACGAAGAAGACGATGATAACGTACATACGCGCATATCCGTCCTTCGGCTATTTTGCTCACGGCTTCTTCATGAATCTAATATTTTTATTGTGATTTTATTGGCAGGATGCGGATGAGCCTTCGGCTAAGAAGAAGAAGGTTGTGTCTTCTAGCAGCTCTGCTTCTACATCCAAACCGAAACAGCTCACACCCGCTACTGTAGAAAGTGATTCCGACCTCTCTGACGAAGATGTAAGGCGTCCGTAGGATGAAGACGCTGCTTTTTGGTTTTGTCCTCAATTACGTACCAGCACTAGGTGTATGTTGCAAACAATTTTAGGTGGACGATGAAGCCTTGGCTAGGAAACTGCAACAACAAGAAGCGAAGGGCGGACGGCCGAGAAGATCAGCTGTATGAATCAATAAATACTTAGAATTTGTACTGTATTTAGAGCCTATTTATATCGATTATTGATTGATGTTTAGCCCGAGAGGCCGAAGAAGGCGAAGAGCGAGCGGAAGGAAAGCTCGGGTCCACGCAAAGGCAATTCCATTTACTCGCAACAGTGCGTTCTCTCCGAGGAACTCGCAGCTGTCATGGGCACTGACAAGGTACACAAACTGCATGCTATGATATGTACTATGTTGTGTGCGCACTACTTACTCCCACTGTACTCGGCGCGATGTTCAGATGGCACGCAAGGATGTGGTCAGCAACATGTGGAAGATCTTCAAGGAGCGAAGCTTGCTGGTACATACAGTATGTATGTAGCCTACTAAGCCTATAACTATACAGTACGTTGGTGTATGTTATCACAGCGTTTGAATTGCGCGTGACGCTAAGGAGATTCTTGTGTAATATTGGCATTACTGTATTTTAGGATCCAAAAAACAAGCAATTTGTGAACTGCGATGCAGAGCTGGAGAAAATCTTCAGTAAGTGGGAGCATTTATTTTAAAAATTTTAGACTAACCACCCATATACATACAACAACTAAGCGACAGCCACTGTGGCGGGATAATCGCCGTTCGTTTTTATTCGTGTATTTGTAAAGGTCATAGTGTGCCCGCGCGCATTTTTTTCTCGATTTTTTCGTGATGGACAAGCACGAACGAAAAAGCGGACGGCAATTACTCCCTGGATTCGGTTAGAAAGTAAATCCTTATGTGAGCGTTTTGCTTAGAAGTCAAGAAGTTCCGCGCCTTTGGCATGATGAAATTTCTCAAGCACCACATGAAAGATGAGCGTTTTGTTACCTGAAAGCTGTGTGAGCAAGGGCACAACAGGCACTCAGACCGACTCGACTCACCGTAGGGCTTCTCCATAAGTCCAGCCCTTGCTTTCTATACATTACTTACAGTACTAGTGAACTTCAGTGACGCAATAGTCTGTCCAATCAGAGCTTGCTGCTGTGGGAGATTGCGGGCGCTATGGCCCACAGCAGACTCATTTGGCCAGACTATTAGCGCTATGGAGGGCACTTCATGGAGGCAACTTGTAGTAGGATTTGCTCTTTGTTGGAGAAATGTTTTTGCTACAATTTACTAAATGTACCTTTATTATTTTGGGGTGTTTTTGGAACAAACAAATATCCCGGAATGTTTGGGGATGTACAATACGGCAGGCAATGATGATTTGGATGTACAGTTATTGGGACAACAATATTTGTCCCATTATGTAGCAGTGCCAGATGCTGTCCCAAATATGTAAGTTATGGGGCACCGTATTTACTGGTGCATATCCCCCATACTGAGGGTAGCCCCATTAGGACCTCTCCATTTTTCTATTGCGAGGTTGCACATTTTTTACTAAATTTTTATGACACGACTGACTACTGGTACGGTACCTATTTTGTGTTTTGTATTTATCAGGAGTATCTCTGCTATTACTACTATGTGGGCCCAACTATGGACTGTCGAGAAGAGTAAAGACAACAACAGCTATCCGCGACTCCTAAAACATCGATAAGCGTATTACGTACGTTTACATAGGTATACACGTTATTTCCTTACTTAATTAGCCACAGTTGGGCCCACAGGGTAGGTACAGGTCTTTTCAGCCTCTACTCAATAATTGCCCTATATTTCGGTTACCCAATCTTTCGGTTTACGAATTCCCATATTTTTCGCTTTCATAAAACCCGAAACGTAGAGTAACCGAAAAATAGGTTTTGTAACCCCCGAAAAATATTAGTTTTCGTAGAACCCACAGGAAAATAGGGGATTTGAAAACCCCGATATTTAGGGGCGAATACGGGCCAATGTTTCCTCATTTCTTTATTTTCATTGGGTCGTCCATTCTTCCCAATACATACAGGAGTGTTATATATTTTTGTTTACTGTTCTCCCATGTTATGCTTCACCATGATAATCCATAAAATAATAGGTAATAGCACTGCTAAATATGTTTGAATACTTACTTGTGGTGGCGATTGAGGGTTCACACGCTTTTTTCATATTCATACCAAGAACAGACAGCTAACAAAAGATTGTCGTCTTCTATCGTGGTTTATGCTTTGCTTTGTTATGCGTAGGCCTCTTGTGTTGTGTATGTGTGTGTACAGTTTGCAACATACGTATTCGCCGATGACATCTAAGCTCTTATTGAGGTACACTATTCTAAAAGTATTCTAAGTTCTAACTATTGAGTTAGATCAGGAGTAATATAAAAGGGGGGGTGACAAACGGCCGCTTCCATACAAACGGCTGATTTTCACACACAAAGTTCGAAGCATTCCAGCGGTCGTAGAGAAATAAAACTGGCACCATTGAATGCGCCGATTCTTCTTCTTTCCAATGGTGTCAGCTTCGTTGAGGTCCGAGGACTCCTTCCATTTTATTTTTAGCGGGAAGTAGAGGGTACTTTTGAACCTCAATTTTTTCTCGGGGAATCGCCAGATCTGGCGATCCTCGCAGCATGCTCGCCAGATCTGGCGATACTGATCGCCAGATCTGGCGATGATCGCCAGATCTGGCGATCACGCTCACCAGGTAGCATGTATCGCCAGATCTGGCGATGATCGCCAGATCTGGCGAGCACGCTGCCAGGATCGCCAGATCTGGCGATCATCGCCAGATCTGGCGATACACGCTGGCTGGTTTGCGAAAGCAGCGTGATCGCCAGATCTGGCGATACCCATCCAGAGCATTCCCCGAGAAAAAATTGAGGTTCAAAAGTACCCTCTACTTCCCGCTAAAAATAAAATGGAAGGAGTCCTCGGACCTCAACAAAGGTGACACCATTGGAAAGAAGAAGAATCGGCGCATTCAATGGTGCCAGTTTTATTTCTCTACGACCGCTGGAATGCTTCGAACTTTGCGAGTGAAAATCAGCCGTTTGTATGGAAGCGGCCGTTTGTCACGCCCCCTTTTATATTACTGGGGATTTTTTATATAAAAAAAAGAAAAAAACCAGAAAAAACACCCCAAAAGCCGCACGGAAAAAAAATAAAAACAAAAAACCCCCCCCCACACCCCCCCCAAAAAACACACCACCCTGGTTAGATTATTCTGAAACTTACATGATTTCATGAAGCCTACACTGAAATAAGTATCAATATCCGTGTGCATGAAGAGTGGCAATAAGAATTTGGAAAGAAAAGTTTTCACACAGAACCATGAAAGTGGTCGACTGGGCACAGTATAAAATAATATGTTCACCTTCACAGCTTTATTTCTGGATCAAGCATAAAACTACGAAACAGAATTATTGCTGCTAGAATGATATCTGATCTCCAGCGTCCAGCCCAAAATCAAAGAACATGAACCTATAGTAGTACGTATGTACCATATTTATTGTCCGCCACAAAGAGGCGACAAGCAAAGTACAGTACTGTATTGTGTAGAGTGCTTCACTTCTTTGTTATTTTTTCTCCTGTCTAATAGGTCGACGTTGACAAAATCGCTAAATTCGGATGGGGCTGAAGTGTCAGCACACCATTTACAATAGGTATACGTGCAGCGCCATCGGCAGCCAGCATCGATATGCAGCTGTTGGAGTCCAGCTGGATCCCCGTGAGAAGATAGGGGTAAAAAGAGAGGGAAGGCTGGGCTGACTTGCTCTCCACAGTCATAGAAGGGGTGGTCAACTCATCTTTCGAAGACTGGGTCTCAGTGCACTTCCTAGCCTCCATTGGCAGAGATGAAGATTCCAGCAGAGGTGTCTTCGTGTCGGCTACTGTCAGCTGCATATCTTCTGCAAAACAAGCTTCTTTCTTTCCTGCTGTGCTGTAGGTTAAGTATGGGCAACAAAGTGCAGGGTATGTTGATGGTTGCTGAAAGATCTTCACCTTCAGTAGCAGAGATAGTACTGGCAGAGCTTTGGGAAGAACAGCGCACTGGATCACTTTCTTCTTCTGATGCAGGCAAAGGGGCGGGCGCAATCTTTCCATCAAACCTCTCCTTGTTGGCAGGCAAAGCTGTATGAACTGAGGTGGATTGGAGCTGAAATTTGTCAGTGACCTTTCCAGCGATGGCTTTCAACTGAGTTCGCAGTTCCTCCTGTCGCCGCAAGACTGCCTCCTTCTCTTCATATACTTGTTGACATCGCATTTCCAGATTCTGCAATTTTTAGAGCAAAAATTTTTCAGCTGCTGTTTAAAGCTCAAATACAGTAATCCCTGCACGCATATGGCACGCAAGTAAAATTCTATTCGTTCTTCACAAATGTTCACTACCGTATTTACCGGTGCATAGCCCCAATAATTGAGAGGTCCTATGTGGGGCTACCGTATTTACCCATGCATAGCCCCGGGGCTATGCAAAAATCGAGAGGTCCTATATGGGGCTATGCATAGGGGGGGCTATGCATAGGGGGGCTATGCATGGGACATTTTTTTATGTTTTTGAGAGGTGCACAGAGGCATATTTTTTAGATCAAAAAAGCACATGTTTTAGGGCATAATTGAGGTCAAAACAGGGTTATTCTAGTACAATACACCCCCAAGCAGGCTTATAGGCATCTTAGCTTCGTGTGGGAGTGGCTATGGGTAGCTTATGACCAGCTTATGTAGGTAGGTTCAGGTACTGTACAGTACATATGGGGCTATGCATAGGGGGGGGGGGGGCCCATGCATAGGGCATTTTTTACGTTTTGCCAATATGGGGCTATGCATAGGGGGGGGGCTATGCATGGGTAAATACGGTATGCATAGGGGGGCGCTATGCATGGGGGGGCTATGCATGGGACATTTTTTATGTTTTTGAGAGGTGCACAGAGGCATTTTTTTTAGGTCAAAAGCAGGTGTTTTAGGGCATAATCGAGGTCAAAACAGGGGGTTATTATGGTACAATACACCCCAAGCAGGCTTTTAGGCATCTTAGCTTGGTGTGGGAGTAGCTTAGCTATGGGTAGCTTATGACTAGCTTTTGTAGGTAGCTTCAGGTACTCTGCAGTACATAAGGGGCTATGCATAGGGGGGGGGGCGGCTATGCATTGGGCACTTTTTATGTTTTGCCAATATGGGGCTATGCATAGGGGGGCTATGCATGGGAGGGCTATACATCGGTAAATACGGTATATAGCCTGCAGTACTGTACTGTTACACTGGGCGCGTTACGTTGCAAGTCTCCATCTCCACCGCCGCACGTGGTGCACCAACTAATATCGAGCGCCAGATCAACAACACAAAAACTATCGACTTGGCAAGCACACTACTGCGCACTGTCACAATATTATACCGACGAGACTGAACATGTGCTCACCATGTGAACGAACAGACACACATACTGTATACAGTAGATACAAACTTTATGGCATGCCTTAAATTATTAAAATGCAAACCGCCCCATGCTGCGCGCCATTGCACGTGCAGGTATAACATCATTGTCATCGCTTACTTTTATGTGCAGTTGAGCCTTTTTGAGTAAGCTAAGAGTAGTCTGCTTTGATCCATCTACAGGGTCGAGTGGTACCAAGTCCCTGAGCTTCTCCATTGATCGCCTGAGATGAGCCCTCCTGAAATTACGTTGCGCCTTGTCAACCTATGTAGGATGCCTATACTCTGCATACTTCGCCCGTAGTGCCCTATGCAGTTGCGCTCACTCCCATGTCCCAGGCTCCCTCAGCCTCATTTCAGTTTCGTGTTTGACGCCAATGTGTAAAAGAAAACCTTCAGCACCCTCCGCCCGATTTCTGTTTGGCTGGTGCTACTACGTAGTATGTACGCAGGCACTAAACAGAGCACGCGTTACCGATTTTTCACTGACGACGACGGGCAGCAGTCAGTGGGTACGCCCCTTTTTGCTCCCCCTCCCGTTCGTGGGGCTGAGCAACGCTGTTGAAATGACTGTCGCATGAATTGCACGTGAGCCCCATAGCCCGTACATAGTATACATATGACGCAGTAGTAAGTAGCTGCAGCAACCGTCTCGAATTGTCGATATTCCAGGAATTGAGCGGAATAAAAATTTTCACCAATTACTCAAACGTCCGGGTGAAAGTCGGGCGCTTTCCTTCCAGCCACTGCTCCCATTGTATCACCAACACCTCTTACTTCAATACACACAATCATAATGCACTCGGCACAGCTCAACTGTCTGACGCAAGCAAGTGGTCATCGTTAGCAATCGATTCGGCGCGGAAGAGAAAAGAAAGCGCACGTACACACTAACGCTGAGATGAGCGCCTAATGTCCCAAGTCAAACCATATACGAAGCGGCCGAACTCAAGCAACGCACGAATCATACATAACTCGTCAACGTATGTAATGTACCTACCTATAGGTAACAGATACATACACGACATTCATATATTATCCAAATTTGAACCCAAAGATAGGTTGTCTTTACCTGTTCTTTTCCAACTGATTATGTGCTGCCCTAGAACAAAATAAACATATGTATTTCCTGCCTTCAAGCATGGTACGCACACGAACGTACACAATGGAGCTAAGCAGGTGTACACTGCAAGAGAAATGAAACATAAAAGAAGCACTTACCTGCTGGCGGCTGATAACGATCGTCGAGTGATCCGAGCGTGGGAGGATACGGTAGGATGGTCAGAAGACTTGGCTTTTCTTCGGTGACCGACCGGTTCGGCCGCTGCACCTACTCCATCATTAGCAGAAGAGGTTGTATCCGGACCGTTTAGTGCAACCTCTGGTGACGGTACAATGAACGTATGCTGGACTGATGCAGTAGTTGTGTTGCTGCTGCTGCTTGTGGTTTCACCGCTGACGGAAACTACTGGATAAAGATGATGATTACTCTCTTTCACCATACCACTGGACACCGCACCGGCACCTCCGGGCCCAGCAACTGCAACTTGCACCACCAGTGCACCAGCTTCATCATCACCGGAAGACAGATTAGTTGAAAATATTGCACCTGCAATTAAAAAATTGACACGTACACCTCTTCCAGGAAATATTCACATGCCATGCTGCGATTGCACTTCATGCGCTCAGCGCACAGTACGTACATACGTTGCTTTAGCTGGTCAATCCGCTCCAGGAACTCAGCGGCCTCCAATAGAGCTGAGATGCTACTCATATCTGGCAAATTCACACAGCGATGAGCACAATGACTCAAATGCCTCCCAGTCGCTTCCGTTTCTCCTCACAGTCACAGCTCAACGCTCAACCTTAATGACACGCAACGTACTACAGAACTGAGAGGGTGCGCACTGAGGATGGAAACGGCAGAATCGAACTCAGGGCAATAGCGCGTATATGTATGTACGCACGCATTCAGCCAGATAGCAGCTGCGCACTCGCTCCTCACACACGTGGGCACCTCCGGGCTTTGCTGAACGCGCAAACAACGACCGAGAAAGGGGCGCGTGAAAACAACGTGCTCTCGCGAAACCCCGCCTTCCATTCCAACCAATCATCCACCACCAATTCTGAGCAATTTACATTCTACGTCATTCAATGGTATTAACTAATACGCAACCAAAACAACCAACAACCAAAACAACCAACGTGGACTTCCAAAAAAATAGCTCCGCCTAAATGACACACTAGTTGCGTTACGAGTGCAATCAATCAAGAACCATGATCAATCAATCAATATGCCCTTATCAAAATTGTGGGGTAGTTTGGGGACAGTTGGTCCAACGCATGCAGTAGCAGTAGTGTAGTCTAGAGTGACAGAAAAAATGGAAAACTTCCAATGTTCAAACAAAATAGCATGAATTAGCATAGAAAATATGAATGCAATTCCAGGTGTTGAAGTTACTGGGCACTGAGAGCTTGGTGGTGAATGGCAATAATATATGTCTTGCGCAGGCGCTTGGGCAGACTTCAGCTCAGGCTGAGGCTTAGGCTTAGGGCTTAGGTATTGGATTCAGAGGGGTAGACCTCAGCCTCAGCCTCAGCCTTAGCCTAAGTCTGTCCATGTGCCTGTGCAAAGTAGATATTACCATGCACCACCCAGCTCCCTGGGTCCTTTTGCACTGACATAGTAGATATTCCAAATTACCCCATACTACCCTATTGCAAACACTGGATCAAATATTTTCATGCTACTGGACCCATTTGTTGTTTCGACAATGTCTGTTGCGCCACTTTGTTTGTATGCGCCATTTAGGCAGATCCTATTTTCAAGAAGTCCACGTTGGGTGCGATTAGGGTGTTTTGGTTGTTGGTTGTTTTGGTTGCGTATTAGTTATTACCCATTCAATGCCTAATCCAGCAGTATTCAATAAGTCCACGTCTACCGGAATACATGGACGTCTGGATATACTTTGGACCTCCTCGGAATGTGAAGCGAGGCGAAGAAAGAAGGCGAGGAGAATAACCAAGTATAGACTGTACAATTAGGGGAGGACCGCCGGCGCACAGTATGGGCCGATCCAACGTAGGCTTGTCCATTTTTTGCAAAATAATTTGCCACGAGACGTGCATGACGAGGCGATCCGTTTTTTGAAAACTTTAGCCGCGTGTGCCAACCTTGCGCCGACATCTAGACATAGACGAGATTTATGTACGTGCATGCTTCATGTCTATAAGCGCAAATAGACCACGTATGTCCTATTTTCTTCAGGTTATTCTGTCCTACATTGAATTATAGTGTCCATGTCTACGCTTTCTTCCTCTCAAAAACGGTGAACGGTCAAAAATATTTTGCTACGAGTTTGCAGATATGCTGAAGGGTACCTGGCAACACTGGAGACTCGAACATTCGCCAAATTCTGCGGATTCTCTTGATTCTACCGGCAAATTGAGCGATCTGGAGGAGAATCGGTGAACATAAATGCCTCGCAGGTGTAGCGTCTTTGGATGTAAGAACGGGTATGATAGCCAGCGAGCAGAAGAGAGGAAGAAATTCTCTTTTCATTCGTTTCCCTGCCAGGGCCTATCAGGACTGCATGGAAGACGAAACTGAGTCGCGGGGATGAAGAGGATCCGAAAAAGAAGCTCTGGAGTCCGAAGAAGACCAGCTGCGTCTGTTCGAAGCACTTCAAGCCGTCTGATTTTATCGAGGAAAGGACTGATAAGCTGAAGAGAAGGGTAGCTGCGCGTGGTGATTTGACTCTGCGTATTTTGAAGAAGGATGCTGTACCGTCTTTGCACCTTCACGGTGAAAATAGACATTGCAAAAGTTCGGAACCGCGACGGTCCTCAGTTGCCAGCTTGGGAATTCAGGGTATTCTTCAGCGAAACGATGAAGAATTGGAGCGGTCATTTTGGGAAAATGATCGAGTGGCAAGTTTGGATGATATTGAGCGGAAGATGGCGGAGGATACTGCAGTGCCTTCTGGATTCTGTCGCTTGCGGCAAGGGGACTCGCTTCTGCTGGTGCTCATCACGGACAGAGAGAATTCAGCGGACTTTCTTGAGGCCTCTGTTCGAATTAGGCCAGACCTCACTTTCTCTGCCTCTGTGCTTGGTAGGCCCGTTGAGAAACGTCAGCTGCAGTCTTTTGCCCCTGAAAGGCTTTCTTCCCTCTCTCAAATCACGAACCTGCTTGCAGCACTGAAGTCCAGGCGATCTGCAAAAGCTTGGATTCGCTGCTCGATCTCCTGTTTGGAAAGGGCGTCTAGGTCGACTGAAAGCACAAAGGAGGAGGAGGAGAAGATAGGAGAGGAAGAGGCGAGGGAAGAAATGGAAAACAGACAGAACCTGCAACAGGAGAAGGAGGAGATGGAGGAAATGTTGTTGAGAAAGGTACGTACAGTACAGTAAGAACAGATAGCAATAGTAGACTACACAGCAGAATGTACACACTTTTTCGTACAGTATGTGCAGTACAGAGACGGACGTGCTTCTATTGCAGGTGGCTTTTCTGAAAGAGCAACTTCAACTGTCTTTCTTGCCCACTACTCAACGAAGATATTCACCAGAAACTTTGATTCTCTCCTATTTCATTGCTGCCTACAGCCGCAGGGTAAGAAAACGGATTTCTTTGTACTGTCTCTCTACATGCCTTTAACATACATTCCCTAGCGCAGGGATATTATATCATTACGTTTATGTTTTGTGTTAGGCTTATGAAGAGTTGAGGGCGCAAGGCGTTCTCACTCTTCCAGGGAAGGAAGCTCTTCGCAAACTGGTAATTGGTGTTGGTGGCGGCTCCCCTACTCTCGACAGGACCTACTTAGCCAAGCGGGCAGAGAAGATGGCGCCGTGGGAGAAAATCGTCATCCTCTGCTGCGACGAAGTGTACGTTTCGCGTGGCTCTCAGTTTTCTGCAGCCAGAGGGGAGTTTCTTGGCCAAACAGAGGAAGGCACGCCAGCCAGTACTCTGCTAAGCTACCTGATAGTAGCTCCTCTTGGCAAGGTATGACGTTTACTGCATGCAAAACACTACAGCAAATTGCATGGCTGTACAGTCGGTTCACTTAGAGAATGCGGAAATGCCATTCATAATCATAATTCATGCGGTACCGACTGTACTGTACATGCAGTACGTACATGGAACCAAGTTAGTAATACTCATGATGTATTGTTGTTTGGTGTGCATTGTAGCTACTCTTCTGAGGACGGTGACGACTGGAGTGGGACTGCGGAATGGGTTCGACGTGTGCTGCAGTGGTGGAAAATAGTCACTGTCCGGTCTCCTACTGAAGGCAAGCACAAAAGGGATCATTGGCAGGACCCAATTCGACCTCCTGGGCCAGATGGATCGCTGGACGCCAAGCTGCAATGGTTACTGGAGTTTGCAGCTTTCCTGGATGACTGGATGAAAAGAGCGCCAGCAGCACACACGATCAGCAGGGATACCTACTGTGCTCTGCGCCACACCACTGTGACCTTTGTGGAGATGTGCAAGTAAGGGATAACTGGTCTAAGTTTCGAACAGGGTCTGTGGGGTAAAGCTGGTCAGTACTGGGGTAAAGAATGTCGTTCTTTAATCGTTATACAATACATGGGTGACCGATTTTACCCAAATAATAAAACTGGCTGGATTTACCCCATGACACCTTATTTGATACATATCTTCATGGTCGTATGAAGTTTTCTATTAAAATATAGTGTTTGTCATACCGTACTTACCGGTGCATAGCATACCCCCCCCCCCCCCCCCCCCCCCCCAATGCATAGCCCCATATAGGACCTCTCAATTTTTGCATACCGGTAACTACGTTACATGTTTTTTCAATGTTTCTTTGCTGATGCAGGTACTGTTTCGAAAACTTGCGAGAGTTCCAAGGGCAGCCGGCGTTTCAGTATTACATCCTGCTGGGAAAGTTTACAACAGACAAGCTCGAAGGGGCTTTTGCATGGATGCGGCAAATGTCCGGTGGAAATTATTATCTCACTGTATGCCAGTTCTTTGAGAATCTCAAGAAAGTGCGTGCGCTGGCTCTGCTTCGGTGGTCAAAATGCAGTCTGGAAGAAATGAAAGAGCTGGCTGAGTCAAGTCGGATGAGCAGCGACGATATCAGAGTGGCCGCATCAAGTTTGGCTGCGGCTTTTCGAGAGCTTATGCCTTCGTGTGATGAACTGGTGCAGCCGGAAGACGCCTGTATTATCTTCTACGTGTGTGGGGCTCTGGTGCGCAGTCTGCTGGATCAATATGGAAATTGCCCCAGCTGCCGCCAACTGCTGGTGCAAGATGGGGAAGAGGGCTCGCCGGTGATGGAATTTCCGGACTTGAGAGATGCTGACTTGGGATTGGATGCTGCCATTCCGCCGTCCACCCTTGTGCAGGTGGATGCGTTTTTGGCGCAGGTAAACCGCGGCGGACTCATCAAACCCAGTCCTCTGGCCCATGGTATTGGGCTACACTGCTGGAAAGCGTTCGTTGCCATATCAACATCAGAGCATGTGAACGATACCTTCATGTGACACGGAAATCAGAAGCCCATTTTTGAGCTGGCTGTTTGTCAACTGTTGGAGGAAGACAGCGAACTGGATGAAATCGCTGTCAACAAGCTGTACTGCAGTAATGGCCACAACTTTGCAGCTAGATTGGTCTCGAAACTGTTCAACTGCATGGCCAAGAACAAGGCCATACTCCTGACGTCAACAGCTGAAGACGAACAGCGCTTGGAACGGTTCCGGACCAAACTATTAAAGCTGAAAAGTCAAAAAAGATAACCGTTGTGTGTATTGTGTGGGTGTATGGGGACATGTGATTTCTATTGTATTTCCAGTGTTCTTTGTCATTGTGTGCAACCCATGTCACCGGTGTGCGTGATTCCATGATTTTTCGCTCCCTTGAATTGTGTAGTGCCAATGCTTTTAAGAAAACTGGTCGCCATGAATCAATTTTGTTACTATTATTAGCGGTGACCTGTCAGACCAGGTTGGATCAGCCCATACTGTGCGCCGGCGGTCCTCCCCTAATTGTACAGTCTATAAATCAAGAATAGAACAGCGCGATTATTGAGGAGAGATGAACCAGAACGAGAGGAAATCACAGTGACGATGGGCGAAGTAATTATGAACTATGTCCGGTGAGAAGTACGATGAAAATCTGCAAGAGAATCCATTCTTCCAAGCTCTGAAATTCAAATTTTCGGATTTGTGGCTGGACGCGGTCAAGCGACGTCTTTGGGTAAGTACGTGTGCACTTACTGTGCTGTGCCTGCGTATCATATGCGTACGTACTGTATTCATAAACTTACGTCCAATTTTTGAACGTGCTATGCGCCGAGATGATCGTTTTTGTTATCCTAGCGTACCGTACGTACGTAATTGGGGCTTGTGCATATAGATCTTGGTGCCTCAACAGTCTGCGGTGAAGGGTCTCTTACCACTGGGAGATAGAAATTTGTTCCGGCGTCATATTATAGATGCGGATCCGGAGAAGGAAGGCTTATTCTACAATCTCAATGGAGAAGTAACGTGCAAACATTGCTTCTGGAGAGCCTACCCGACTGTCTGCCCTTATCTAATATCTACTGTGCGAGTACGTGTTTGTGTGCTTTGGCAGGAGATTTCATGCTGCGAACAGCTGCTAACTCTGTTGTCGAACAGGGCGATTGGGATTACTGCTGAGAATGTCAACAGTACTGAAGTTGAGAACGCCACTGAAGCAGGAACAAAGAGTCTACTTTCTGCAGAAGATGAAGAACGCTTTCAGACTTCCAGAGTTCTCTTTGAGGAGACCTTCTTCACCGAAGACGACGTCAGCTATCGCTTACTATGCATCAGTCAAGCGCTTACTCTTTCTCAAGGTGTTACTACTTGATGTCTCTACTTACAATATTATTTTTGGTTTGCAATTTTTGCGTCCACACAGCCTGTTTCTCATGTGTGTTTAGATCAGAGTTTTCTGGATCATGACTGCGGAGATGAGAGTGAAAGAGGGGAGCAGGCGGCGACGGACGGCGACGCTAAGAAAGCGGAGATGACTGCCCTGCCGTCTACTGCTGCACTGCAACAGCCGGAGGAAGAAGAGTACTGCTTCGAAGAACAACAGCCTCCATCCGCCTTCAAAACCACTGCTGCTGCTGCTGCTGCTGATAGGGCAAGGAGCGCTGACGCGTCTACTACTGCAGCGTTCAGTGCAAAGGGGTATGAGGACACGGACTACTGTATGCGGGTGCTATTTTCCGCAGAGACGGACTATCGCTTCGAAGCGTACCTGCAGAAGGGCTGTCTTCTGTTTGCACAGAAGCTGGCGGCCAAGTACGAACGCTCTTGGAATGTCAGATCCCTGCTGGTAACTGCTTGTTCAGACCTATTCCTGACCGCAAGTGTATTCTGAGTGTGAAGTATGTATATCTACTGTACTGTAGTGTGTTGCTACAGGATGCGGTGCTGGCGGAGTTTCAGTCGATTTTGCGTCTGGTACTGAAACGCCGGCGTCGACAGAACGGTGGCAGATTGCACGCCAGAGAAGTGGACTGTATCAAGCTTGCCACCGAAGTACAGTATGCCACCCTGTAGCATGTTACGCTTCTGTACGGCATACGGCGCCGCGCGGGTTGCTATTCTCGAATGTTGCTTGTACTAAGCTACTCAACTCTGCTGTACTGTACTTTCCGCCGTGACATGATATGCGTTGTTGTTGTAGATTTACTTTTTCCACTGCGTGGGTGCAAGGGTGTTGTCGTTGTTGCGTGGTTGCGTGAGTGAGGAGGAGTCGGAGCTGAATCGCGAACGACATTTCGCTCTGCATCTGTCGCCCCAGGATTTCGGCGTCAACCCAGCTCTCTTGTACGTACGGAGGCTGGAAACTGTTGTGAATAATGGAGCAGGATTCTGTAACTAGTATGTATAGCACAAAACATGCTCAGCAGACAAACTTTTGTAAAATCCGGCTATACCTAATGAATGACCGGATGGGTACTCACTCACACTCAGCGAATGAGGTTAGTATACGTCACAGGGAAGAGCCATCAGTGCAGCAAATCTATGCTTTTGTCAATGGGGTCTGGAATTCTACATTTCGGGGGAGAAAATACACCCTATTTTCCGGTCGACTGCTGATTTTGCAAGTGGTGTTTGTTGCAGTGAAAGCATTCCAGCTGCGCGCAAGGTGCTGAGCGCTCTGCTCAGGCCTCTCTCCCCTCACGCTCGTCTTCTATGTCTCAGGCGAACCATTATGGCGTTTAACCCCATCAGAAAATCCAAGGTCACTGTTTCACCGTCACAGCCGGGTATGTGTTACGTACGTACATTACTGGAGAGCACCTGTATGACTCAATATGCAGGAATCACACATTGTAATTTGGTGACAATATAAAGATTCCACGAATGATGTGAATGCATATCGCATTATCTGAGGTTCAATCAAGCTAACGTGTGGCGTTGTATATCTAGACTCTAGACTCTCATCCGATGATCTACTTCCTGCTCTTGTGTATTTGGTGCTCAAGACTGATTCCATCACAGATTGGTAAAGGAAGAAGTGAAGTCCAGCTGATTGTGGATTAATAGTGTACGCAGATTGAATGAGGAATGCATTTTTGTAGGACTGCGAATCTCTACTACATGTCCGAGTTCCATTTTTCTAAGGCTTCTGGGGACGAACTGGGGTAACCGTTGTTCACATATGCACGCATACATTTCGCTATTATGTAGAAGCGTGTAGTATATAGCCTACTGGTACTGAACTGATACATACTGTAATTGGCGGAATGTCTCCATTCTCCGCTCGTATGGCATTTAGGCATATCATTCTGCTTTGCTTCAGTTATTGTCTAGCGTCTTTCGAAGCTGCTACTCAATATATTCGCAATCAGTCGCTGCGACCGGTAGCTCTGAAAATGCTCATGCCCAACATTAGCAGACCGCATTTGGGAGATCAGTTGATCTTCAAAGTATGCACTCCCCTCCATTCTGTGAATATCCCTTTATACACCACAGTATTACACGTAGGCTGGGCACTGAGTCACTACCTACATTCGAACGCGTGGGTATCTATTTGCCACCTCGTGGACCGTGATTTTGTTGTTGTGATTGTAGTCGCATTCGTGCAACGAGCATGAGGAGTGGAGCAGTCTGCGTGACTATGTATGCGCCCTGATCGAAGCGGCAGACGATGTGGGCCTGATGGAGTTTTATCAACAGCGGGAGCAGGAGCAGACTCTCCTTTCTTCCCCCTCCTCGGAGCTGAGGAGAAGTCGCTGTCATCCTCTGTGCGAGTGTCACAAGTGCAGAAGAAGGGAGGCGGGACACGAAGAGGAAGAAGAGTCGCAGCATTTCGAGTTGCTCCTCGACTCGCCCTTGTTTCACGGAAGAACTGGTACGCGCCCAGTTTCAGCGTGCGTGCGGGTGGGGTTAAAGTCGGCAAACCCACCTTTCCTTGTATGTTATTTGGTCGGACGAGCTCAGCTCAGTAAACTGTGCAGAGCAAGCTTTAGTATCCGACTATATCCTCGCCTTGCCATGTATTCCCGTAATATAGATATGCATGGAAACAGCGTGACAGCTGGGTGTTTTCAGCGTTGCATTTGGCTGCTCTCTCGTCCAAGTCCTCTGTGGTTCAGACCTTGTGTAAATTGGGTGCAGAAGTAGATGCAGTGGATGATGAGAATCAGACGCCGCTTCACTTGGCTTGCCGTGTCGGATCACAGAGTTGCGTGGTACGTATGTGTTGATGTGATGCCTGCACTGCATATGCTAGTCTGCGTATTGCGTCTGCTCTATTGTATGCTCGTTGCCGATATGATGTGTACTTATGTACGTCTTTAGATGCTGCTGTTGAGCTTGGGCGCTCGTCTGGACATAAGCGATCGGCTGGGAAACACTGCCTTACATCTGGCCGCTTACTACGGATTTCTTGACGTATGTTCTCAGTAAATTTTGAGACTGTTCTCTGTGTGACTGACGATATTTGGTTTCAGTGTGTGAAAGCTCTGCTGTACTTTGATCAACACGTGCGTGGCTCTCGACCTAAGGTCAACGTAGAGAATCAAACTGGGGAGACACCGCTGCATTTGGCCGTCAGATATCAACACAGTACGAAAGCGCCGCATTTTTAGTTGTGTATGGCCACGTAGTAGTGTACGTTGAGGAGAGATTTGCACGAACGATCTACTTACTGCTAGCTAGAAAAAAGCTGGTGTGAAATTAACTAGTGCTTGTCGTGTGCGATGTGTATGCAGTTGAGATGGTGGCTGTATTGTTGGAATGCGGCGCTCGTTCGAAATCACGGAATCGATTGGGCAAGCATCCGGCTGATTTATGCGACAACGCCCTCATACAGTTGCTTCTACTGAGGGAGGATCCGGCTCTAGACTTTATCATGGTGGAAAAGCGATCCGTAAGCACTTCGCATAAACCAACCTATTCCTGCAGCACACAATAGTGCGCTACACACGGAGCGAGTAAACTCACGGTGAATTCCCCGTACGTATGCGATGAAGCATAGGGAGACCAGTGAATTCACCGTGAGTTTCAAACTCACCATCGTGTGAACAGGTGAGAAAAATTTTGCGCTTGGGAGCAAGTGAGAATGCTCTACACAAAAAATAAAACTCGAAGTTCAAACTCACCGTCGAATTCACCGTGAGTTTACTCACCACGTGTGTAGCCCACTAATGTCTGTCAGCTCATTCGCGAAGTTTTAGGCAGTGGGCAATACGATGACAAATGAAGCGGCTTCGATTTTATCGGACGAGGAGGATTATCATTCAGTCAAGTCGCATCCCACTGCAACGACGGATTCAGACGAAGACGACGACGACGGACATGCGGTAAGCTCCTTTGATCAACACGTGGTGACAGTCTGATGTATGTGTGTGTCTACGTAACACTCTACTTTGTCTCTACAGAATGATATAATGCCGTTGGAGCAAACGGCTTCCACATTCAAGAGGAGTGGCGATCCACTGCTAGTTTCTTCGGCGAAAATCGACCGCTTGCTTCGCGCTGTAGCGGATAACGACATCCCAATGGTAAACATGTATACGACCTATCATATATTGACCTATCATGTATTGACCTTGTATACATACCTGTACAGTACCTCCTTCTTCATGTAGATGAAATATTTTATTGGCTTGACGAATGACACGGATGGCGAGGCGTTGGTCAAAAAAGAGGATTCCAAGACGAAGCTGTGTCATCCTTTATGCCAATGTGAAAAGTGCCAGAAAGTGCACGAGGTAAACAGAAGAAATGTGTGTGTCGCATTATTCCATCCTGATTGCGTCAGTCGTATACCAACCAGCAGAGGTGTTTGTGTACGTGTAGAGCAGGGAAGATATGGTGGAAGTGGATGCAGTGGGTTCTGGCGGCGTGGCTGCTGTGCACGTGGCTGCAGCTCGTGGCCATCTGGATCTGCTTCGTTTGCTCTGTCTGCAGCTGGGAGCCGACCCCAATCTCAAGGACAGAAAACGCGAAGAAACTCCGCTTCATATCGCCAGCAGAGAAGCACACCTGCGGGTGAGCGAACGTCTACTGTCACATGCTCACATAACCGGCGTGCGCCGGGCGCAACGTGGACTTCTGAAAAAGGAAAGACAGCGAACGTCCTACGTCGGAAAATACAAGATTTGCGTCAGTTGTGCCCGTTGTATGCATAGAGTTATCGCCATCAGTGTGAACTTACCAACATTCTACGTACATGCGACAGTTCCAGTAAGTAAAGTACGAATAGTTGCAATATTATGCATGCGGTTTTGATCGCTTCTTTGCAGGTGTTGGAGTTTTTGGTGTGTGAAGCAGGTGCTAGTCTCCAGCTAGTTGACAGGCAAGGTGACACTGCTCTTCACATTGCTGCAAAAAAGGGCCGAGCAGACGTCATCAGCAAGCTCTGCCACGTAAGCAGCGGTAGCTATTTCACATAATGTGCGCAAAATTGATGCAGTTTAGCTGGTTAGTGGCTATTTGCTAAATCGTACGTAGCCACTGCCACAATAATATGGGTACTTACTTTCTTTTTTGTTCAGTTGGGAGCTGATGTGGATGCTGCGAATAGCATTGGTGACACGGCTTTGCATCAGGCAGTGAAGTTTGATCGACATGACGCCATCTCAACCCTTCTGGCCTCTGGGGCATCCGTATACGCATTCAACAATATGCGACTTACACCACTTGATTTAGCAAGGGTACGCCTTTCGTTCAGTATGGACCAGTTGCGTTGTCGCGATGGGATGGTCGATGATAGCGACCCCGCGGTATTTAGTGAAAGTTGGAATCAATACCTGCGGGGTACACTAAATACTGCGAGGTTATTAACGACAACAAACCCTATCGGGACAACGCAACTTGTCCATAGGAAATACCGTATTTTTGGGTGTATAGCCCCATGGGGCTATACAAAAATCGAGAGGTCTGATGGGGGGTTATACACTGGGGGGGATATACAATGGGGGGATATACACTGGGCAAAATTTGTGTTTTTGAGAGGTGTGTAGAGGCATGTTTTTGAGGTCAAAAGCATGTGTTTTAGGGCATAATCGCGGTAAAAACAGGGTTATTCTAGTACAAGACATGCTCAGCTAAGCTTATAGGCATAGTAGCTTGGTGTAGGAGTAGCTATAGCTAGCTATTGACCAGCTTACATAGGTAGGCTAGGTACCTTCCTGTACATGGGGGGTTATACACCAGGGGGGATATACACTGGGCAAAATTTATGTTTTGCCAATGGGGGGTTATACACTGGGGGGGGGGGGATATACAATGGGGGATATACACCCAAAAATACGGTAACTTATTTGATGGGTATTGCAAAGGATGCTTTTATTGCAGAACGATGCTACCAGGAAAATAATGAGTAAATACGCTAAGGAACAGAGTAGTGCAGCCTCGGCGTCTTGAATAGTGGTTATGCTTCATCAAGGTGCAGATCTTATCTACGTACGCGTGCCACATACATAGAAGCCTGCAGCATTTTCATCTGTCAACAGGTTTGATTTGATTCTTGATGTTCATTTATGATATTTGCGGTGCTTGGCTGGTCCATTGAAGTTTTTGTTTTCACTTTGTTGCATGCTTTTTTGTGAGTCCTCTTCACGTGACTGTTAGAAGTTTAGCGGTAAGTTTCATGTTTCATCCACTTTCGATAGTTGGATTGCAATGTTTTACGTTGGCGGTTTCGGTACTACCGAGACTGACTGATACGTTTGCTTTACATTTCAACTGATCTTAGTTCACTCACAGCCGAGTTTCTTCAATTGCTTCGGTGGCGCGAGGCCTGCCAGAAGGCCATGGCCATGGTTGTGCACTGGCAATTGTGTTGATTGGCTGTTGATTGGGATCAGGATCATCTTGCGCCACCGCATTTTGATGGGAGCATTTTCTGAATGCGCTTCGTACAACGTCGTAGACTTCTCGTCTGAACTTTCGGCTCATGAGGATGTAAAAGAGAAAGTTGGTGGCCAGCGCAACTTCAGAAAAGGCCTCACTCACAATGGTCAAGCGGCTTTTCGACGCCCCTATGTTTGTCACTCCCTTCTTTTGGTTGTACATCGACAACGACCATGTGTACAGGCTTATAGGAGTATAGCAAACCAAGTTAATGCACACTTGACTCAACAACAGGATGGTCAGATTTGTAGTCGTTTGCTGTCCCAACGCTGTCGAGTGTGCAGCTGCTTTATCGTCAGTAGCAATCCGCTCTTGTCGACTGTGTCCCGGTTGCTCCTGCTGCTGTTCAGTTTCATTTACAGTACGAGGTGCTGGACGTCGCGTTCCTCTAAATAGATGAGGTCTCTGCACCTGGCGATTGTTTCTCAGGAATTTTCTATACTCCAACACGATCATAACGCTGAAGCCAGCGATGGCAACGATGCTGGCGATTCGAGATGCGGTCCTGCCGAAGGTGAGATATTGCACCAGGCGTGTACGAACCAAATCCTTATTGAAAAGAACAGCATACTCTTCGCCTTCCTTGACAACGGAGAACCGTAGAGATAAGGGTGTGGCGGTGCCAGTTGCCAGTAGATAGGATAGAGCAAGAGATACGAGTGTCCGACGGCGGTGATTTTCTCTTCGGTATTTCATTGGATTTCGAAGCGCCAGGACGCGATCGTAGCAGACGAATGCGAGAAAGTGCATACCTGCAGAGATGCCAACATTTGGCAGAATGTGCAGGGTCTTCGCGAACAACCAACGAAGCCAATAGCTGCGACGAATAAACCCCGCTGCTTCTGTATAGGAAAGAAAGACGAAGACGGTATTATTATATATGTACACACAATAAAGGTTGGCACTGTAGTAGAAAAGCATACAGAATAATTTTGTTTCACCTACCTGAGGAACGAACCCTGAAACAATATTCTCCTAACAGATAGCAGCAACCCAATATAATGCCGATGATGTCGTTTGCGATAATGCCGAGCTGGTAGCTGTAGCTTGAACTGCAATGTGCAGATGGTGATTGATTAGCTTTGACTTGCAGGCGCTTCAATGCTGCAATACTGACAGTATTTCCAAGGAGCCCCAGACAGATTAAGGTAGGCGTGTAAATTCCGTGTACAAGCAGCATGAGATTCGGCGACACGTCTTTTGGCCAGAAGTCGTTGAAGTTCACGGAGGAATCAATCCAAAAGAAACTCAGATTATTCCAAGTCATTTTACGCGAAAATTTTGAGACGAAAAGTCCAATTCAGCATGGAAGAAAATAAGAGATCGTCCGCTGCTGCGGCCGGAAAATACAGTACAGATCCTTGTGGAGCTAATTACGCTGTATAATCTTACTTACAGATAAAGGACAGTACATAGAAACTTGACAGTACTGTATGTAGTACAGGAGATGGTGAGTTCTTTTCCCCGGAGGAGCGGGCAGTGAAGATTCTGAGAAGCACTGGTTTATTTATAATTTCCTGTTTACAACAACAACTACAGTAATGCAATTTATGATCACGTAGCACCATCAAAGTAATGACACATTATGTACCTATGTGGTACAAATTCGTGAAAAAGAATAATGGGGAATGAACTGGGATACTGTAGTCACTGTGACGACGCTAAGAGCCCAGATGACTGTCGCTGCCGCTCTCAGCCTAACGGCAGCTGCAGAGCAATCGAAAGGCGATGTCCAATCCTTGAAGGCAATGTCATGGAAATAATTATCGGATCTTGTATCGAGCGGAAATCGCATCAGCTTCTGCGTTGTATTCCTAATAATATGCAAACGTAACTACAGGCGACTTCATACTGCACAACAATAATATCCCACATTCGTGACACGAACGAATGATAAAACAAAAGCTGGTTGAAAGGAATGATCGTTACGTGAAGATCAGATCCAAAATATGATCCGTTTGACGGACGTAAGTACGCAACCAATCATCGCTTTGCCTTGCCCGATTATAGGCTAAAATCCACAAATCTTGCCATCGCTGCAATTGCTCCAAATCAGCGTCCCAACGTGCTACCTGAAGGACATTAGAGAAGAATACCAACATGACCGTTCGAATCTACGCTTTATGTATGTAGCTCTCGGTTGTGTTACCATCCATCTATCGGGCATTTTTCCCAGATTGCAATTAGAGAGATTGTCCAAGGTGAAGCTGCGCCTCTGGTTGCCGGTTGAACAAAGCAAACCAAACTTGTTGGCGTACATACCGCGAAAATCTACATCTCCCATTCGCTGCAGGGTAGACATTGCTGTAAAAATAGGACTCGCGACTCGCAAAGATTCGCCCATTTGAAGAAAAGTGTAGTGCTGAGGCTCAAACTCCTTACGTAATCTATCGACCGTTCTGCGAACATGCGTACTTTGCAAAGCGGTGCTGCGCAAGAATGCGACATCTCCCTTTCGTCGGACGAGACAGCGCAATGCGCCAACATCTCCGTAGTAAGTTTCGTACTCGGCTGGTCCTCCCTTCGCTTCTGCCGGAGTTCGGCACGAGCCGGGTCCCGCACCGCAGGTCGAACACAGATTAGCCACTTCCCCAACATTCACCGGAGCTACGTAAACGAGATCAGACACAAAAATAGGAAAATGTCAAATACCGCAAATACTGAAATGTGGTACTGTAATGTTTCGTGTATAGCCCCCTGGGGCTATATGATCGGTAAGCCCCGATTAGGGGGGCTATATTCGAGGCGGGGCTATACAAAAGGGGGGTTATATAAGAGGGCATTTTGCATTAGTGGCCAAAGTAAGGTTATTTGACCCCCTGAACTCGTTTTTATGGCTTATTTTGCCTTTACACAAGCTAAAGTGGTCTAAAACAGGCTGCTCTTATCATTTTTGACATGGACTGACCATTTCTGCTGAGGTGGTCAAGAGGGGTGAAAATCAAAGTGTATCCCAAACTGTCCCAAATGATGCGCCGTAAACTCCTATGGCTAGAAACACGTCGAAAACGATGTTTTTAGCTGTAATAACCTTCGTTTTCGTCGTTTTTCGCGGTCTTTGATATGGGGCTATATACGAGTACAAATGACGATAGGCACCGATTAGGGGGGCTATATACGAACGAGGGGGGCTATATTCGAGGGGGGCAATACACGAAACATTACAGTATCACTATTTGAAACAACTGCGTTGTACAGTAACAGCTTACAGTACAGTAGCCTACTTGTAGCATTTCTTCCAATCGTGACGGACGCATTTTTGGCACCAGGGACGCAGCCGGCTCGAAACAGCTTCGCCCATTCTTCCGTTAGTTTGCACGCGTCTGCTGCAGTGACGCCGAGATCCTTTAGCACTCGATTAGGCGCCTCCCAGCCGGCGAAACTGTCAGCACCGGAGCTGCACACTGTCAACTTAGTACCTGAACGACTACATTTTAATGTAGGCATTATGGTATAGGCATTATGGTATAGGCATTATGCTGCACATAGTAAATGTATGTACTAGTAGTTTTATGAAGATACATACACGGCGTACGCGGCGTACATACTGCATGCATGTATTATCACGGCTTGAATGCGTATATTGAACGTCGTACGGTACATATGTACATACCATCCGACTGTTTGATCTTGATCTGCTTTAGACTCTGCAGATGACTGTCGCTTCGCACCAAAGCCACAGAATATAGCGCAGAGTGTTCGCCATAGGATTCCTCTAGCAAAGGGCGAGCGTGTCGACTGTGCAAAGCCTCGTCCGCTCGATGAGCAGCCATCATTGTCACATCCGCCTGTCCTGAACGCAAACGAGCCAGACACTCTGACTCTGAAGATGCCATCACACATTGCAACGATGGAGGCAACGAAGTCGCATACCAGGCCACCTGAAACATCGCACTGACTTGGAACAGATAGTTATGTAGGTAGTACATCCAATATGCAGTTCCAGACATTCTTCACTCCACCTGCATCTCTGTGCACTTTCTCCATTCCTGCACACCACGAACGCACAATCGCATCTGATCCTTCTTTCCGCAGGCAGGAAAGCTACCTTGCATTGCCGCTTCATATTCCGCTCCTATAATAGCCAAATTCTTCGCAAAAGTACCATTGCTGATTGTATCGACCGTCGACCAAGACTTATTTATCTGGACCAGTCCTTGTACTGTACATGTATGCACCTCCTTCTCTTCTCAGATAAGTTTGAAGCGCTGGAAAACTGCCTCGCGACCCATCAGACTTGTACAGGCGATCTACTCTTTCCAGACTCTCCACTCTTCTTCCCTTTCCAGCCACAAACTCCAGAAGCTCAGAAGCATAGTTGTGAGACCTATTATGTGTATGTATCTACATAGGTACATTTCGATTCGACATTGCCGTAGTATGGCGCCATCAAAAAGACTACCTCTATACAATTACCGCTATATTTGCATATTTTATATACTTGATGTGTGCATAAAGGAGATGCATGAACTCTGCGTATGTCGGAAGCGATGGCCGACGGATGGCAGAAGCACTGGAAAGTGCGGCCACATGAGCGTCGGCTGGTATGACACCCCAGTGGCATCCACTCTCCTCACCCACATCATGCAAGCCAGAAGCACAGAGCAAAGCAAAGTCCGCAGGCAACAATCCGGCACCTGCAGAAGAGGCGAAGAAGGAATCCAGCTGCTGACTGCTCAGAAATGCTACCTCCCCCTGCGCACAGATAACATACAGTGCTAAGTTCCGCATACTAATTACGGGCTAGTCAGTCAGGCCCATAGTCCCATGTCGATCGATGTACATCATATAGCCTATATTGTACATACATTGTACATAATTAGGCCTATATTATTGGTATAAATATTATTTTATGATTTTAATCCTTATTAAAATAAGACCTCCTTATTAGAGACCTCCTAATTGAGACCTCCTTATTAATAAGGAGGTCAATAAGGAGGTCAATAAGGTTATAATATTAATAATAATATTAAAGGCAAGGGCTACCCCAACATCGACTTATGAATTTCGAATTCAAACCCATCCTATCAAAAACTATATTTTTATTCGAGTCTTTTGCAAAAAACCGCTTTTCAAAATTCCTATCCGTTTTCGAGTTATTCGATGATAAAAGTTGCAAATTTTCAGTACTGAAGGCGATGTCGGGAACCGTTACGGTAGGTCAGTTTTGAAAAGGGTTAGTTGGAAATACAGCGCCTTTGTTCCTGTTTTTGCTATTTGGACTTCTACTCTATCTCTAGGGAGCCTGAAAAAATGTTCCCTACGGTCCGGGTCACAGTCCATGCAGGCAATGTGCTGCATTTACAATTCTACCCTTTTCACTAGCCACGGAAACACATACCGTAACGGTTCCCGACGTCGCCCTCAGTACTGAAAATTTGCAACCTTTATCATCGAATAACCTCGAGAACGGATAGGAATTTTGAAAAACGTTTTTTTGCAAAAGACTCAAATAAAAATATAGCTTTTGATAGGATGGGTTTGAATTCGAAAATCGTAAGTCGATGTTGGGGTAGCCCTTGCCTTTAATAAGGAGGTCTCAGGTCTGTTCAGTTCACCTTTCCAGATTGAAGGCAATTCATGGCATTGTTGGACCCATGGTTACTGAAGCACGACACATTCTTTCCTTCGCACAATGCGCACAAACGTCCTTGAAATTCCTCGCCTAAAATTATCACGCCAACGCCGCCAAATATTTTCTTGTTGTACAGTACAGTACAGTCCAATGTATGGCCTCCTTGCTAATCTTTTCTTTACCTAACACGGGTTCTGTAGCCCATTGACCAGGAGCACAACTGGCCGGAAATGTATCAGCGGCGACGCTCAAATCAAGCGGACACCCTCCTTGCCTGACCCAATCTCGCCCTTGGGCATATTCCACAGATGAGTTTTGCGCAGGCCTTCCCCAGCCTTCGACAGTCAGCGATGCAACCCCTTCTTGACGACCCGTATTGATGGGTGGAACGAGGGGCTGAGTCCAATTATTGCTGCCTAGTGCGAATAATGGGATGATCCAGCCGGCAGTTCCGCCCACTGAGCCGAAGCAAGCTTTACGATCACGCAGATCACTCAGTTGTCGAATGCCGGATCGACGCATCACTACGGCCACTGCGTACTCGCGGGCAAACTCTGAATAGGACCAACAAATTTTTATTCCTACATACGCAGCAGGGTTATTTTGATATGTAGGACTACTGACGATGGCAATCAGAAGATGCGCGAGGACAGTTTTGCGTCCGGCCAGCAGTGATAGGAGTCAGCTGAGTTGCATACAACGGCACCCTGGATAAACCGAACAGCTCCTCCGCACTGAAACGAGCCACATCCGCCTTCATCTGGCGCCAGATCAGATCAGCACATTCGAATCTGTAAAAATTGCCAAACTACTCTCACACACAATACACATACGCGAAGTTCCGTAAATGGCTACGTTTGGTTTGCTGGGACACAAAGCAGACGACCGTAATACTGCGACTGCTCTTCGGGTTCAGATATGTAGACTGCTATTCGCCCATTGGTGGATGCTAAAGTTGGATCCGAGTTAAGTGTAGCACGCAGCTGCTCGCATGTACGAGCTTCTCGCAATCCGACCGTACAAACTCGTACTAAAAAAAGATCGATAGCTACTCTCTCTGTTACCCCAAATCGTTCTTGAGACCATAATTGTTGGGTATAGATAAATCAATCCTTCTTCGTGCTCAATGAGGCCATCGAAATATTCCGCAGCATTATTTCATGTTACTAGTACCTATCATACCGTCAATTTGCTGAGCAGAGCCACCGCCGGTTTTAACGACTTGACTGACAACAGGCACAGGTATGTCTAACAGTATCCATAAGCACAACAGAAACGTCTGAATTCGGCGGTATAGTGACATAACTTCCAAATGAGGGACACAATAATAACTTTGTCGGCCAATGCAATGAATCAAGGTGGGGTGCGCATCTTATACTAAACAAGCGTCCCATGAATCGTGGGCTTATGTTGACATTGATATTGGCATGTAAACATGAGCTCAAACGCACGCAGGCTTCACCGCCCGAATACGTATATGTACTACACAATGCCACGCAAATATGTCAACTCAACACACAAGCTCAGATATAATAGTACTTACGTACACGTATAAAATAACGGACAAAACTGGTGACGAAAAAGAAATATATATATAAAGAAAACTTTGCCCGGCCAGCCCATCAAATATCATATCAATTATGTCTGAGCCGCTACAGTAGCCCACTGAGCTCCGACATGAATTGTTCGTATGCAGTGTCTTTCGACTGTTCCTTCTTGCCAGGTGCAGATGATGAAGCGGCGGTGGAGGGTGCCAGAGAACCTGCAACACATACACACATACATACATACATACATACATACATACATACATACCATACATACATACCATACATACATACATACATACAGTACATGCATACATACATAGGATGCACCTGGTAGAGAATGATGAACTTTGGGTCGCTTTTTGTCGGGTTCTCGACGAACTTTGACAGCAGTCGGTACCAGTTTCGTCAGTTCCTTCTGCATGTTACGCAGTTGAGGCTTGCCTTCGATTACTGGACCAGAGCGCCTGCAAGCCGACAAAACACATCTCACACACTCCTCCCCAACTCACAAGGAAAGTAAAGGGATGCCGGTACTGACTTTGGTACGGTAGGCTCGGCTTGAATGACAGCGGCAGTGGTGGGCGGGGGTTGAGGTCTGGGCGGTGGAGGACGGAGACCGGAGGGAGGGATGGGAGGCGGCATTCTGCCCCCCGCGTGCATCTGCAGGAGTCGAGGATGCGGAGGGAGGCCGGGAGGCGGCGGCGGAGGACGCATCAGTCGCGCGCTCACCGGAAACATGTGCGGAGGAGGCAGGCGAGGCGGCGGCGGACGCTGCAGAAACTGCAGCCCCCCAACTGCTGCACCAGACGACGACCGCTCCTCCTAACACACCCGCTCACACATCACCACACACATACTACTACTGTACATATAAGACAGAGTAAAGTAGACAGTGGGGGGGCCACAGACGTGAACGAATTCGGAGCCTGACTATGCTTCAACACATGTAAAATCTTCGAGTTCGCTTCGATTTTCGAAACGTGCGCGTGAACAACCGAGTTTGAACTTCGAAGACGTGTGAGTACTTGACGTTCGCTTGAAGTCATTGCAAACTCGGTCCGGAGCTCGTGTGTGGCGGCCATTGACGCCTGCAGAGGTTTCTCACCGGTTCGCCCGCAGCCAGTTTCTTGGCCAGATGTTTGTACTTGGTGCGCGTGTCCTTCTCTTCCTCCGCCTCCTCTGCGGCATCCGCGAAGCGAACGCGAGCTCGTCTCTCAGCCTCCTTCTCCTTCTCCTCCTCAGCCTCCTTCTCTGCAACAAACGCTTCCCTCGCACACACTGCATAACAAAGCGAAAGGGGAAAAGTACTACCCTACCCACATACCGGAGCCAGAAGAGGATGCTTCATCGTCGCTGTCACTGAGTTCAGGCGGATGACCGATAGGAGGCCCGGGTGGCTTCTTCTTCCTCAATATCCCCAACGGCTCCAGATTTCCCCCGGTCGACATCGGAGGAGCGGAACGAAACTGAGGAACTGCAATGGGATAATTCGGGCCACACGTCACACTGCTGCTATATCTTTGCACCAGGAGAATTAGGAAAAAGGCGCTGTCTTCTGACAGAAGGATTCCACGTTCACTAGACTTTCGTCTTTTCACCAGAGATTGGATGGGACGGCTCGAAATGCACCCCGCTACTACTTACTGTAAATCCCGAAATTTTCGTACTCTTTTAAATTTCGTACTGGGAGGGGGTCGCCTGTTTCGTATCCATTAATTTTCGTACAGGATGGTGGGTCAACCATGTATGAGCACAAAAAATTGCATGCGTCACCGTATGAGCGAACGTACCAAATGACCAAATGCATTGATTATTCTACGTACAGTACATGCATGTACTGAGGGAGGATTGAATGAACGTGTACAAGGGAAGTGGCACCATGGTCTTGGACAAAATACAAAGACCGTGTTGTGTGGTTTCTGGGTGGAAGTAAAATTTTTGGGGTTCACCATTGTAAAATTCGTATCGATTAATTTTCGGACAAACTTTTTTGTACGAATTGTACGAAAATTAAACGACTACGAAAATTTCTGGATTTACTATACAGTACATTCAGAATTGAAAAGGCCAGTTCACTTTGGACGGAAAGGCGCTGAGCGTACGCCGAAGCTCTGCCCATGTCGATGCGTACACCAACTCCGGGAATGGGAACACTTCGCCAATAGCGCGCTACACACGTGGTGAATAAACTCACGGGGAATTCCTCATAAGTATGTGATAAAGCATAGGGAGGCCGGTGAATTCACCGGGAGTTTGAAACTCAGCACGTGTGAACACGTGAGGAAAAATTTTGCGCCTGGGAGCAAGTGAGCATGCTCTACAGAAAAAATAAAACTCGGAACGAGCCTGGAGGCTGCATGCATACGTATCATGTGTGAAGGGAAGCCGGCGGGTGTGGAAGCGGGCAGTGGAATGTGAGGTGTCATGGCGGCGTCCGGCGCTGCTGTTCCATCTGGCAGAGGAATCACACCTGGATCCGCCTCCTTCGCAAACTTCACCGCCACTACAACACACAAACATGAAGATCACCAGGCTGCACGACATTACTATATAGAAATATGGCGCCCACGCACAAACACTTCCTAATACGTACGCATTACTGGAAGAAAGTGCAGAAGGCAGCAATGCAATAGGCATCGGTTCGGTGCGCTTCAGACGTGAACTCCGAATTCGGAGCCCTGACTATGCTTCAACATGTAAAATCTCCGAGTTCGTACCGAACTCGCTCCGCTTTTCCAAACGTGCGTGTGAACAACCGAGTTTGTAATTCGATAAAGCACGAGTAATTGACGTTCGTTTCGGTTCAAAACAAAGTCATTCCAACTCGGAGCGAACTCGCTCGGAGCACGTCTGAAGCGCACCACTGTGTAATACCAAAGTTTTGCTCCATCTCCCGTCGTGCCACATCGTACTCATGCAGCTTCCTGTAAACAGTCCAGTACTGGCATGTAGGTACGTACATACATATGCAAAGATGGAAGAACCATGTATGGTTTATAGACCCAACAAATAGTATATAGGTACTGTGAAGAAGAGATTACTGTTTAGTTTCCGTGTATTTCTCCATGTCTCCTTCTTTCTTGTGCAGATTCATAATACGCACATATGTCTCCCTGAGCTTGTGTCGCTTTTCTTGCAACACCCGCTCAGCCAACGCACAGGGCGTGTTCACGTCAAACTCTACACAACAACATACTCCAGGCAATATACTGTAGCAATGCGAACGGCACAACGTTTCCTTCTTTGAAGAATGAGGGAAAGGAAAGAGATTGGAGTTCAATGCATAACTTTGCACGTCGTTCAGCGTACGTATACCATTAAAGGTTTGGTTTGGTCTGTCTGCCTGTCCATTTGGTGTTTGCTTTGACCAATAAAGATTCTTGTTGTTGACGTATGGCAAATTTAGTGTCCGAAGCCAGTACGTAAACACTTCTTCTACGTAGTATGAAACTACTGCTAAACACGCCTTGCAGATTCATACTACCTATTTTAGAAGAACCCATATATCTCTCCTCCGGCCGGCACAGCTATCCAACTGCGCAGTGAGCGAGGGTAGAGGTTCGATTCCCGTTCGGTACAACTGTCTCTGTTCCCTCTTCTTGAGAGCCCGGCAAACTTTACACGGGACGCGGCTTGTCACAACTTCTTTCACATACCCATTTGATCCAGTTTTTGCATCTGTATGATGACATCTTCGGGGTCCTTCGATTTTAGTGTCACATTTCGTACCAACTCACGTTGTTTCTTGTTCTTCTTCAGCTCCTTCTTACGCTCCAACTTTCGCTGCTAAATACATATAGGCATGCATATGAAAATCTATACATGGGAATTCAATGCATCCGCGAAGAAGCATACATACTGTATGTGGGGTTGAGGCCTATTTAGTAATATTACCTGATCCGCCGGATTCATGAACCGGCCTCCTTTGGTGGAATTCATGCGCCGCCCCATTGTCTCACTTTTCTCCGATACACTGTGAGATCACTTTTTAAAACTGTCGTGTCGGCTAGTCCAGGGGCGGAGACCGTGTCAGTACAGCACACCGCTAATAATGTCACCCGTTGGAATTCCGTAAGTGCTAAGTGCTAAGCGCTAAGTGCTGCGTAGACTACTAAAAACGGGCACTTACTGAGGCGGACCGGTCAATTCGGCACTTACTGAGCGCTAGGTGACATGGAATACTGAATAAGTGCTGCATAGAAAGCTAAAATTGGGCACTTACTGAGACGGACAAGTCACTTCGGCACTTACTGGCTTAGGCTGAGGCTTAGGCTTAGGCTTAGGCTTAGGTATTGAATGCAGAGAGGTAGGCCTCAGCCTAAGCCTCAGCTTGAGCCTCATCCTAAGCCTAGGCTCAGCCTAAGCCTCATCCTAAGCCTAAGCCTGAACCAGTAAGTACAAAAGCGACCAGTCCGTCTCCGTAAGTGCCCGATTTCAGTATTCTATGCAGCACTTATTCAGTATTCCACAGCACCTATAGCGCTCAGTCAGGCACCACTCAATACTGTATTACTTTGGGCCAGTAAGTGCCGAAGTGACCGGTCCGCCTCAGTAAGTGCCCGTTTTTAGAAGTCTACGCAGCACTTAGCACTTAGCACTTAGCACTTACGGAATTCCAACGGGTAATAATGTCTTCGTCGGATCTTCGGATCTTCGGACGACGAGACGAAGAGGTAATAACTAACACGCAACCAAAACAACCAACAACCAAAACACCCAAATGGCACCCAAACGAAATGCTATTGCTGTATTTATAAAAGAGTACTCAACAACTATTTTTGGCAACAACGAATCCGCGCAGAACGCAGAGCCGCAGAACGCAGAATAAATTGCGCAGAACGCAGAGACGCAGAATACAGGGTGTAAATGGCGCAGAATCTTTTTGTATGGCAATCCCTTAGCGTGCTGCGAAGTTTAGAAGGACGATTCAGCCATGTACTCCTAGAAATCAGGGCGCCACGCGCGCCTGAAAATTCACTCAAAATCTGAGTGGTAAACTAAGTTTGCCAAACTCAATTTTTAGAAATCTTCTTGGTAAATTAAAAGTGCCACTCCCTATAATGTCTCATTCAAAATGGATGCTGAACACCAACGTTTGCGCTGCGTTTCCACTGACACAAACACGGCTTGAATGCTGATGCAGATGTCAATACGAATGCCAACTGTGATGGCTTAACATTAGACCCATAAGCAAAGAAATCAGTTGGAGTTGCATTTTGCTGCGGTTTGTATTTCATTGCATTTTAGGCTAAGGCTTAGGCTTAGGTATTGGATGCAGAGGGGTAGGCCTCAGCCTCAGCCGAAGCCTCAGCCTAAGCCTCAAAGTCCATCTGTCGGCCTGCGCAAAATTGATATAACCATTCACTGCCCAGCACCAGTCACTTCAAACACCTCAATGGATCTTCTTCACTGATGGGTTGAACGTTAATGCAACCTCCCAGATAACCCCCTGACCTCCCAATGATAACCTCCCAACCTCCCAATGATAACCTCCCACCAAATTTACCTCATTATGGCTTCTTGCCAGGGTGCTGTGTTGACCTTTGACTGCACTAATGCAAGCTTTTGGGAGTGGCACTATTAGTTTACCAAAAAGTTTTTGAAATTTTGAGATTGGCAAACTAACTTTTCCACCCAGGTTTTGGTGGGCGCGTACAGCTCTCTAGGAGTACATGTCTGGATGCGTCTTTTCTAAACATCACAGCACGCTAAGCAATCGCTATTCTGCGCCATTTACACCCTGTATTCTGCGTCTCTGCGTTCTGCGCAATTTATTCTGCGTTCTGCGGCTCTGCGTTCTGCGCGGATTCGTTGTTGCCCTATTTTTTACGCAATGCGATGTTTAGTTTTCAAGATTGTCCGTGGCTCTCGGTGGTCGGTTGTCTTGTCTTTTGTCTGTCTGTCTGATCAGATGTTTGAGCGAGGGTGAGAGTGAGAGGGTACCGTGAGTGGGGGTAGGTGGACGGAAAGGAGTTTTCTCGCCAGATAAGACGGCATTTCGTAGCTTTGGATACAAAGATGTTCTTTTTCGTGGCTGACTGACAGGAAGGATGGGTAAGTTAGACGTATGTAGATCAGTGTCGGTATCGTTCATACGCCTATATCGTCAATGTAAGATGATGAATAATCGGAACAAATTTGTACGCAGCTGTTGCTTGTAGCTTCTGATTCCGGCGACTCGGTTCAATTGTTAGAGGACGAGGACCAACATGATCAGGCTGTCGCAGAAATTGCGTTGTCGTCCAAGCGCGAACTCTCCAAGACACCGCAGAAAGCAGGGTGAGCCTTCATTCTTTGATATGCGCAGTAAGTACCTACATAGTATAGTCACCGACACGATCAAGAGCGTGCTTGACAATTTTGGCGCTCCCGTGGCATTTTAGTAAATCTGGCATTTCTATACAAGAATAGCAACCGGGTTTTCGACCCTTTTTCAAAGCCGGTTGCTATTCTTGTATAGAAATGCCAGATTACTACGGAGCGCCAAAATTGTCAAGCACGCTCTTGATCGTGTCGGTGACTATAACATGGGGGAAAGTGGGCCACGGGGTAAAATGGGCCACCCAACTTCAACTTGCTATATCTCCATGATGAGCAGGAGAAACCCCAACAACCATGGTACCATTCTGATCCTTGAACTCTCCTCTTTCTTTTGAGGTACTAACTTCACTATTTACTGAAACATCAACTTCACTGGTTGACGTTTTTCTGCGAGAGGTCGAAAATGGTCAAACTTTGGACAGTGCGTAAATACACCCTGTAGGTTTTAAAAATGGAACACCCGATAGGTGGGAGGCAAGGGGGCATGGTACCCCTACCTCCATTCCAAATTTCAACCAATTCGCCCCACTGGTACGGGAGATATAGCAAAAAACAATTTCAGTACTTAGCGGGGTAAAAGTGGGCCACGCTTCCGGTTTGTTGATTGTTGGGGAAAGTGGGCCACCTCTCCATAATGAAACATGACAAAGTAGTGTCAAGTTCTTGTGGCCTATTTTTGCCGATTTTTTTTATATTTTCTATTTCGTAGCTGAATTTTTATCTATTTTAAAATCGAAAGTGGCCCACTTTCCCCCACCATACTAAAGAACTAGTGCATGGAAAGGTGTGGTCCCTAGCTCAATCATCTGTAGTATTTTTGCCTAATTATTCAAGTAGCTGCATTTAGAAACCCTCTCTTTTGGTTGTTTTTTCCTATGCTTCCAGGTACAATGAGAAAAGTGACCAGATGGGCAAAAAATATGTACAAGTGCTCAGGTGGCCCACTTTCCCCCCCCACCATACTAAACACATTTTGTGGTAGTGGTAGCCATCTTTTCTGTTTTCGTCTGTGACCTATTTTTTCCCTTGTTTTTGGGCAACCAATAAGCAGCTACGTTGGAAAACCTTCCCCTGTCTCTGTTCTTTCCCCTGCAACCAGCCGCAACTCGAAAACTGGTCAGGCAGGCTCAAAATTCGAAAAATGCTTGGGTGGCCCACTTTCCCCCACCTGGCCCACTTTCCCCCCACCACCGAAAATTGCTAATAACTCTCTAAATAAGTTTAGCAATTTGGTCATACTTGGCAACCTAAATCAGTTTTAAAAGACCTATCGTTTGGTATATTACTTGCCTTGTTTCAGGCTATGGTTCTGGAGATCTCGTTGGGTGGCCCACTTTCCCCCATGTTACCCTACATAGTTGAGCATACTTACTTTACTACCATAAGTACTGCTTTGTTGTATTTCGTCTTTACGCTTAATTTTTGTCCGATGTGTTGTGTAGAAATCCTAGAGAGTACAACAGCAAGTACGCCGGATCATAAGCGGTTGAAGGAAAGTTTGTGGGTGTCACCAGTGAAGCAAGAGGGAAGAGGAGACGGCGAAGATGAAGAACTTCCACCGTTGGCCTCACCTGGCGAGCTCGCGACAGCCTCCAAGATTGTGGATTTGACGGATGTGCAGGATTCTGGCTCCGGTGGGTGAATGCTGCATATTTTTACTGCTACTTTGCTTTTGAAACTACTAGCGGTTTGTGTAATTGTTGTTGTTTTGTTATTTTTTAGAAGATGTCTTTGTTTTGGTTGCAAAGTTTCCCTTTTACATGATGGGTTATCTCCCTGTGCCGATGGCCGCTTCATCGGCCAGTTCATGATGCTATTCGGAGACTGGAAATCTACATGGACGGTGAGTGTTCTTTAGGTTAGGGGACTTTGGTCCTCTACTTTACACAACGACACTTTCAAAGCTCGAGATATCTGCACGGCACAATGCATGCGATGCACATGCTTTGCTTGTGGTTTGTAGACCTTTACGGAGAGATGCAGATGGCTGTTCGTCTGAACGGAAGTTTGCGGCTGAAGGGCAGATGGGCCGGGAAGGAGATATATCCTTCAGGCTGGGCTGATCTCTCTGAGGACGACAAGGCACAGATTTGGCGAGGAATGAAGCTGCTGAGGCTTCTGCCAAGCGCTTGCGATGGAAGCCTGACGTTCTCGCTGACTGAGGTTCAGCTAACTTCGATACCTGTTCAAGGTAGATGAGACAGCCTCGGTATGCATATGCATTTCCTAGTTGATGTGCTGTGAGATAGTGGTTTATGTATGTACTACTGTACGGTTATGTACAGTATGTATGTATGTATCGTATTTACCTGTGCATAGCCCATTATGTATGTACTGTATGTATGTATGTATGTATGTACAGTATGTACGTACTGTACGTACGTCGTATGTACTGTACTGTACTGTACTGTACTGTACGTATGCAATGTATTTCTATGCACTCCTACAGTGTGTTACACTTACTTGCACGTTGTACCGTCAGCTGGTAGGCTTCGAAATACTTGTAGAAGCTCTGGCTCTGGAAAGGAAAGCGGCTGCTATCAAGCGGTTCGGAGAAAAGGCGTTCAATCGGTGCCAGCTCAACGACAGAATCACCTTCGTTCAGGATGGAGAAAGGGCGCTAACGGTGGAGGGCACACCGGATTCAGGGTTGAAGTGTTCCTGTCGCGAGTATGCCAACTATCGCCACTTCTGCCCCCACACGATCGCGTTGGCCGACTTCCTCCACGCCCTGTTTCCTTACATCACTCACGTCAATTCCATCATTGCGAGCGAGCCTCCGCTGGCGGCTATGGCCCATTGGAAGAACAGAGGAGGAGGACTGAAGCCGGGTTACAAACGACGTGGATCTCAGGCGTCTGCTGGCTCATTCCCACCCCCTGTCATTGCTGCCGTTCAAGCGCCTCCCTGCACTCCTTCGACAGGGGCAGCTGCAGCAGCAGTATCAGGCGCCTATCCGCCACCTCATCTTCTCGCTGGACTGCGAATTTCTAAGGTTGGTTTCTAAGGTTTTACGTTAGAGTTAGTCTGTTTTTTACTTACTTTATTGTTTGTTTGTACCTGCCTATAGAATGTATGTGTCTATGTATATGTTCGATGTACAGTGTGTAGGTGTACACGTACAGTATGTATGCACGCGTAGTATGTTTGTACAACATGTTACATGGTTCTGTATCGATAGAATTGCAAGTTGCCTACGTTTTGCTTCATTGCAGCCTCGTCGGGAAACGGAGACGTTGGCGAGACCTCATTACAACAATGAGCCGATGTTTCTATCAGTCGGTTGCCCAAAGGACAGCAAAACTGGCTTACCCAAGTGTTGCAGAGCTTGCTGGAAGCAGTTCATGGCGGAAGACGATCGCGGATATCATCCTCCAATGGGACTATATGTTCGCCACAAGGAGCGCTGGGCGTACAATAATCCCCAAACCAAGCAACGTTGCGTCAGCCATCGCTGTATGTACGTATGTATTTGGGTGCTGTGGGGTAAACCAGCCCCCTACCTTAGCTCGACTTTGAACTTGCTTTTTCTGCAAATGATGAACCAAATACGTATATTCATTTGAAAGGGGAAAGTTGAAGTAATCGATTGATACAATGTTTGTCAAAATCGGCCCATTTTTTGCTGAGATATGCAGCCCTGAACTTCGGTGGCCAGTTTTTCCTTGTTTTACCGTAGTGCGCCGATCAGTAACAAAAGCGAAGTGCGTCCTTGCCCAGTCACAATACGTACAATGCATACTGCCATGTATTTCTTCGACGTTCTTGATCGAGTGTTTACTCTACGTTATTTTGCTATTTGTTTAGCGACCGATTACTTTTACTGTGCCACTTATGCCTGCATCACGCGACGCTTCGATTACTTCAGCGTGGATTATTTGAAGGTGGATACGTTCAGCCGTGCGATGTTGCTGTCAGATCCGGCGTTTGGGCAGGAGATTGAAGCTCAATTTGGCATCCGACTTGATGATATTGAAGAGGGTTGAGCAAATTGTGTCCCCTTGCTGTTGTAGTTTCGTGTGGTTTGGGGATGGACGGTGGTTGCCAGTCCGACTATCGGCCGTCCCCTTGCTGTTTGGTTTGGGGATGGACAGTGGTTGCCAGTCCGACTATCGGCCGTCCCCTTGCTGTAGTTTTGTAAGGTTTGGGGATGGACGGTGGTTGCCAGTCCGACTATCGGCCGTCCCCTTGCTGTTTGGTTTGGGGATGGACGGTGGTTGCCAGTCCGACTATCGGCCGTCCCCTTCCTCATGTTATTTGTGGATTCTTATGAGTTTGAATGCAAATACGATATGTTATTTTGCTCATGATAGGCCGTCTTGTCTATTGTAAATGTCATATGTACATTGATTGGAACGATTTCATTTACAAGCTGTTGTGTGTGAACGCGTAGCTATTCTGTGAACTGTGCTCTTTATGAATGCTGTGTACGTACGTACCGTTATGTAGAACGTACAAGCACTGCGTGTTTGTGTTGTACGTAAAGCTGCCCTATAGTACGTACGTACGTACATGCTCGCCGGTTAGGTCAGCTGGTAAAGTAGGCGGTGTGCTATTTCAATGTCAGTGTCTCAGCAGTCTGTTACAAGTGTTATCGATTTATACGGTGTTAGGCAAACCGTCGATGTCACGTCTACGTAGTTTCATGTCAAAGGGTTGGTGTCAAAAGCGTTTGTTGCTGGATCTGGATATGAGTATGCCGTACGTGTTACCGAATCGCGCAATAACGATAATATGCTGGTGATGTATTCCATTTCCTGGTGACGTCAGGGGATGCGTTACGTTATGTCGAATGTGTACGTATAGCTGAAAAAAATAAACGTTGCTGTTTTGAGATATTCTTCATAGAAAAACGCTTTCTATGCAAATTCAAGGCTTTCCATTCGAGCTTTCTAATCCTCGCGGTGAATACGCCAGCTCAGAAGATAAATACAGCTAATAGCTTTTCATTTGGATACCCTTTGGTTGTTTTGGTTGTTGGTTGTTTTGGTTGCCTGTTAGTTATTACCGACGAAGACGACGACGACGACAGAGCAGGAAGCAAGCAGGAAACGCGAAAGCAGTGAAAGACCAAGGACTCCTAAACCACACACCACTTGTGCGTTCGGTTTAGGAGCCCTTGGCCTTGGAATCACAAACACTCTTTGTTGTCTTTCTCGATATGATGCAAACAGATATTTTCTTTTTATAATAAATCTGCAAAGAATGCGCTGCAAGAAAGAGAAGTATTTTAGCCGGAAAAATTGGGTGACCATTGCAATAATGATAGATGGACAAGGATGTGGAATGGCTGATAGGCTGCTTCACATAGGTACAATGCGTACGTAGGGTGCACAACAGGGAATGATACAGGGATTGTAATTTACATTTCCTGTTCCGGTTACGATCAGGGTACTGCTCGCCCGTGAAAGATCACAGTTTGCTTTTTTCTTTGGCGGAGTTCGGTCGGTTAACGGTTTCTTCTCTTTTTTCTCTTCGGGTTCCAACTAACAGACGTGGGCGTGAAGATGAGGAAGGCAGTGGGCAAGGTGATAGCGGCGAACCAGCTGGCCCAAACGGCGTCGGTCGACATCGAGGAGCTGGATGCGGTCTGGTACCACGGAATGCTGCCCCGTTCGGAGATGGAGGAGTTGCTGCAGAAGGATGGAGACTGGTTGCTTCGGACGACAGACAACGACAACCGTCTGCGTCACATCCTCGTCGTTCGTCAGAAGGGCCGACTGCGACACATCGTGGTGAGGAGACACGCGGATGGCACCTACCACACTCCATCTGGCTCGAAACACCGGACGGTGAAGGATCTGGTGGAAGCTCTGCGTAAGGACAAGCAGCTGCAGATGAAGCGCCCCGTCCGCAGAAGGAAGTGGATGATCCCTACTCGCGACGTCACTCTGGAGCGGAAGGTGGGAGAAGGCGCGTTCGGCGATGTCTTCGTCGGCCGTCTCATGATCTCCGGTCGAGGCACTCGAATCCGCATCCCAGTCGCCATCAAGACGTGCAAGGCTGAGCTGTCGGTGAGCAAGCGAGATGAGCTGCTGTTGGAGGCAAAGCTCATGCTGAACTACCAGCACATCAATGTGATCCGACTGTACGGTGTGGCGGCGGACAAGCTTCCCCTGATGTTGGTGATGGAGATGTGTCCGGACGGCAGTCTCGACTCCTACCTCAAGAAGTACATCGTGCCGGAGCAGGACAAGCTCAAGTACTTCTACGAGGCAGCCAGAGGCATGGAGTACCTGGCCGTCAAGAAGAACTGCGTCCATCGGGATCTCGCCGCCAGAAACTGCCTCATCGGTAAATAAATGTAAAGTACGCAACCTACTTTACCTATCTACCTACACATACACGATATGTACGTATACCTAGGTAAGGATACGTATATATGGCATGTCTCTACGTCAGACTTGTTTCGTTCAGGAGTGCAAGGGGAGCTGAAAATCTCGGACTTTGGCCTGTCTCAGCACACAAAGAAGGACGCGTACTTGCAGATCGACATGAAGACGGCTAGGCTTCCGATCAAGTGGGCGGCGCCTGAGAGTCTGGAGAGAGGAGAATTCTCCCACAAGTCCGACATCTGGACGTTCGCCATTCTCATGTAGGCAGGAAAAAATATACAGATGCACACTGTTGGCAATCTTTGTTACGTACTGTACAGTAACTGCAGTAGAAATTGTGTCGTGGCAGATGGGAGATTCTATCGAATGCGGAAGTTCCTTGGCCGGGCAAGACTAACAAGGAGGCGTACCAGGCGATGCGACGGGGTGAGAAAATGGAGATGCCAGCGGGTGTGATGGTGCGTCCTCAGCTGGTGAGTCTGATGCACGCCTGCTGGAATCTGAACCCCACGGCCAGACCTGACATCACCATGGTGCGCGAGACACTGGAGAGCATCGCCGGAGTCCCAGCCCAGCCAGGACACAAAGTGAAGGAGCTGGGCCAGAACCTGATGAAGGTTCCCGGCGGCCACACTGTCGCCAGAGATGTGCTCTCCGGAGAAGAAGGCACCGAAGAAACAGAAGACAACTAGGCAGCAGCATTTCTCCGTCCACTCCCTAACTAACTAAATAGTGGCAACGTAGCTATGTGCCGTACTAACATTCCGCCATTTCTTCCGCCTTCTAACATCTGCTCATGCTCGTATACGTAGTACGTACTACAAACTGGTCAATTGCTCAAAAAGTCTTCCGTTTGGTTATGGTCGGTTTACGGTCAATGAATTAGTGCTGAAGAATTCAACACAAAGCCAACGTACCGTCAGTAGGCCTACATACTGTCGTATATATATTTGGGTGCCTGTATGAACGCAGGCATATCTGCTGAACGGACGAAGCTACGTATGTAGAAGCGTCGCAATTTGCACGAGATGCGAAGCGAACCATAGCATTTTTGGCACATTTCTAACCCGGAAGCTTCTACCAGCAGTTCTCTGAGATTCGCATCAGCATGGGGCATCATAAAATGAACTGTAGTTGCTTACAGTTGTTTGCCGCGAACAGAGGCGTGGCGCCTGCTTTTGTGCTTGAGCCACAGGAGTATAGATGGACAGCTTATTCTGCTCAGATAAAGGTGCGAAGGCAGCTTCAATGGCTTCTTTACACTTACACCACCCACATAGTCCTACACCTGATAGCTCTGATAATTAACTTGACGGAAACTCAGCTCCCTCGATGCTCGATGATAAAGCTTCTCAATAAACAGACAATTCATTGAGCTAGCAACACAAAGGTTGCATGCATTGCATCTACAAGTTTGTCATCATTCCACAATAACCCACTACATACGTATTGTACATCATAATGCTATAGAAACGGGTGGATGGCTGCGTCTTAATTAGGAAAGGATAAGTAAAACTACGTAGAGACCTACATGAATGCTACCTACAACCGTGGGCAAAAAAACGACAATTGATAAAGCTCATTATCCGACTGTTGATTGCTTCTTCCCTTTACGACGGATATTGCTATTAGTATGTGTACCATAAATGACACTGGGCGTGGCGTTTCTCAGACAGTTCCTCTTCCGGCTGGACTCCATGAGGTGATTCCGAAACCTAACAGTAGGTTAGTTACCAACGTTTATTTATAGATTATTATTAAAATAGTCTATTAGTAGCACAGCACTAAATTCATCGCGTCATATGGATAGCAACATAGCTGGTACTGCCTCACTTAAAGAGGGATCTGGCAGGAAATTAGTATGGGGAAGCGTTTCATTTGTCAGACAGGCAGCTTTACCGATGTACGTAAAATTGACGCTTTCTATCTAACCCCGTGGAGCCAATTTTGCCTCTGTAATGCGGGGAACCAGATAGAAAGGGGATTTTCCAACATTTTTTGGCTGTTTCCCGCATTCTAACCGGTTCCCTGCATCATACTTTAGAGGTAAAATCGCTTCTAAACGTTGGGTTAGAATCGAAAGAGGAGTCAATTTTCCATGTAAAGTGCTTTCAATCATAAGAAATTCGAAACGAGCCTCTCCATACAAAATCCCCGTCAGATCCCCCCTTTAGCTGCGAGAGCTCAAAATCCCGGTAACACTTGGAGAAATAACCACTGATTTTTATATCGTCGCCGTCCAAAATGCAAAACGACTCATCGTTTTGTGCATATCTCTTCTACTGGTTCACTCGGCGGAGATCTACCGTATTTTTGGGTGTATAGCCCCATGGGGCTATACAAAAATCGAGAGGTCTGATGGGGGGTTATACACTGGGGGGGGGATATACAATGGGGGGGGATATACACTGGGCAAAATTTATGTTTTTGAGAGGTGTGTAGAGGCATGTTTTTGAGGTCAAAAGTATGTGTTTTAGGGCATAATCGCGGTCAAAACAGGGTTATTCTAGTACAAGACATGCTCAGCTAAGCTTATAGCATAGTAGCTTGGTGTAGGAGTGGCTATAGCTAGCTTATGACCAGCTTACATAGGTAGGCTAGGTACCTTCCAGTACATGGGGGGTTATACACCAGGGGGGGATATACACTGGGCAAAATTTATGTTTTGCCAATGGGGGTTATACACTGGGGGGGATATACAATGGGGGGGGGGGGATATACACCCAAAAATACGGTATCAGCATTGATCATACCGGCCACAGCTTCGCACCATTTATTATTCACGGTGATCTAGTGCCGCAGTGTCCCTATTATCTGTGGCTACTGAATGGCCCGTGCATTGCCATCTGTGTCACAGTCGGTGCTGTGTTGAACTCTTGGTCTCTTTGGGTGTTCCTACAGCCCAAGGGCGGACCTCGCATCTATTTGTATTTGGCTGCCCTGACTCTGTGGGATTTGGCTCTTTTGGTCAGTGCTTTGTTTCTATACGCCCTGCCCTATCTGATCTATGGTTGCATACCTCATACTGGACTGTACGTATCTTTCTTTCCCTTCTGGTACACAATGAGCAATATAGCCATGGTCGGATGTGTGTGGATGGTGGTCGCACTAGCTGTGGATCGCTTCTTTGCCGTTTTCAAGCCGTTCATCCACAAGGCGTCTTTCGTCCGTCATCGTTCCCGTCTCTTTCTCTTGCTCGTAAGCGGAATGGCGCTGTGCTATGGCCTTCCTCGCTACTTCGAGCTGCAGCTACAATACTGCGATGCAAAGCCTGACATTGGTCTACCCCAGCCGACGACCTATGTGGAAGTCACACAGTTTCGAAAGAATCGATGGTATACAAGTATCTACAAGATCGCGGGTGGCCTACTCTTCTATTCGCTGGTGCCCTTTTTGCTTCTGGTTATCCTCACCCTCCTGGTCATCTGCAAAGCTCGGCGCTCTCTTTGGTACACTCCCAAACAAAGTTCATGTGATGCTGCTCTAACGAGGTATGATAGTGCGGGGTGATTCGGGTATAGGGGGTGGGGGTAATTCAGGTAAATTTTGTGTGCTCTACTGTACTATCTGGTTCATCTAAGTACTTTTTGCTGATGTAAGAGCTATGCAAAAATCGGCATCGAAAGGTCCTATGACATCGAAAGGTACGTTATGAGAGGCTATGCTCTGCTTCGCTATGTACATACGCAATGCATGGAGGGCATGCATGGGACATTTTTGTTTTACAAAGATGCGCAGACGCAAATTTTCTTTACGATTTTAACCAAAAAAATTAACTCTAAAATACTTACAGGTTATACAGGCATAGTACAGGAGTTCGAGTTATTTTGCAGTTCTGGAGGAACGTTCGGTACTTCAAGCTCTGTTTTACCGCTGAGGCGAAAACTGACGACAGCATCTGTTGTACCAGTAAACAGCGGCCGTCTGTTGATGGTGGCGATCAGTAGCAAGTTCATGGTTTCTCGATTGCTTCCGCTCTGTTTGGATCTGATGGAGCATGTGTACGGCTATCAGAGGCTGCTTCAGATGGAGATGGTTCCGGCCATTGTTGCTATCAGTAACCTGATGGTTGTCATCAACAGCGCTACCAACTTCTTCCTCTACCTTTCCTGCGGCACTCAATTTCGCCGTAACTCCATCAGCATTCTGCCTAACCTCATCGGTAGGAAACGGTCGGTTCAAGAGCCACCCTCATCTTCTTCGCGCAGATTTCTCAACCGTAGAAACACGGAGAACTTTTCGCTCACCGAATACGCCATCAAAACGACGAGTGAACTGCCAACAAGATCTCTGCACCACAGATGTGCATACAATGCCAAGGTGAAGAGCAAGCACAGGATAGAGTCCTTGGTGCGAAAGCTCTCACCTGCAGCAAAGAAAATTCCTACCGAAACCACAACATTGTTGCATAAGGAGACGAAAGAAAGACGACACGATCACCATACACCAATTTTGAAACCTTCGATCGACGAAGTTCACCAGAAGACGCAAGACATGATGGAATAGTCTTTAGCGTGGGTGCTCATATGTCTTAATTGACGAAGTTCACCGTTAGCTCAGACATTTGATAACTGCCAAAGTCCTTTACAAAAATTGAGAGTTTTGATGGTGTTGGCTTATATGCTGGAGGTACAATAGGGGACATACATATGTAGACAAAATGTTTTCGAGAGCAATGTATTCTTATTGCAGGCAATGTTATGTGACGCACTCGTAAACGTCAGTAGTAAAGTTGTCACTGTCAGTAATTAATTAGTCAGTCAGTGTGAATTGCTTGCTGGAACAAGTACTCGGCAACATCTTTCTTGATGGACGTTTGAAGGGTGACCTGCAAGGTGAGAGTTTCAAAGGACATGTCAGGACTGATACTGGTGATGCTTTTCGTTGTGTGGAGAGCTACTCTCTCATCCTAATTTGCGATAGAGCTACCGCCAACCAATTGGCGATTAGCGAGCGACGCCAAAAATTTGCGACAATTGCGTGCTCTCCGCCAATTTTTTGCGCTGAGATAAGTTTTGTCGCCAATATTTTTGAAAAATTCAAATTTTCAAAATAAACAAACGAGAAAAAGGAAGCGGGAGTCTTGTAGTTTCGAAATTTTTATTCATCTCAACATGTCTAGGACAGAACCAATGAAGGAGGAATTATATTGAAGGAAATCTCGATTGAAAAATCAAAGGATCCGTGTTTCGTCGTTTCTTTCTCAGGTAGGATATCGGTTGCCGGTCTGCATAGTGTACGTGTACCTTGTCAGTACTTACAATATGTAATCCCTTTCCTGAAAATTAGTATGTAGTAGTTGTGAGCAATCGGACCAGCTCAATATTTTACAACTTTCTTTCAGGGTTTTGACCACTTCAAATCTCTGAATGGATGATACCTTTCTTCTCAAGTTGAAATGACCCAACCGTTTGAAGCTACGTACGGGTAGCGGTACTTATCTGATGGAACTCAGGAGGTGGACAAGAAAGAAGCCCGTCAAGACAGAAGACGGCAAGCAATATTAGCCTGCTAAAGACCCGATTCTTCGTTTCCTATAAGTGTATGGGACCATAAGGAACAAGTGGGGTATGAACATGTACATAGCTTTTTATGTATCTTTCTGTATAAACTTTAGCTGTCTGATATGCTATTTGAGACGATTCCTGTTGTGCGATGTAACTAATTTCCGTCATTCCAGCTTATCTGATGTGTGTGCATGCGCAATAGTACCAATATTATGTAATAAATGAATAAAAACGTATCGCAAAATATTCGCGTCGTTTCTCATGCATCGCAAAAATTTGGCGACAAACTGCTGAAGCAAGAGTAGAACATAATACCGCAAAATATTGGCGATAGCATCGCCAAATGAGCGTACTGTCCAAAATTCGCAAAATCATTTGGCGATAAAAGTCGCCAAACATTGGCGTTTTATCGCACAAAGAGAGAGTAGCGTATTGTTGCAGCTCGGGCTCGAGGCGGTCGGCGTCTCTTCATTCCAATTCAGTTTCAACTCTTTGCTTTGGAGTAAGTAGTTTTCCAAGGCGACGGTACAGTTGATTTTGCCATCAGTTTTCTTCAGGCTTTCGAAGGTGGCAGGGCAGTAGGCCTTCAGCCGGATCAGCTTCGAGTACCGTACGTCGCCAGTGCCCCTGGTCAAGTAAATTCCTCCCTTGTTCACCGTCTCCTCTTTAGCGTTCACGAAGAATGTATTCGGCGTCCAGATCTTATCCACAAATTTCTCGTTTAGGCTCAACTTCGCAGTGTTGTTGTGGCACTGCAAGCGCTTATCTTGCCATCTCTGACGTAAGAAAGCCTGCAGTTTCATCTTATTCCCCTTCCAGTATGCCCATTGAATATACAATTGCACCTTGACTAAAACCACAAAAGAGCAAACAACATTTTACGGAGCATCATAGTGGGAAAGAAAAGGAAAGGGAACTGGCATCTTTACTTTCCATCGGATCTCCATTCTCTGGAAGTGGCGCTACAGTGGGGTTGTAGTTTTCTAGCAGATCATCCGCCCCGGTCGGAATTGTAATCGCATTGCTTGCCATCACAGTGACGACAAGTACCAGTAAGACCTAAAGTAACTAAAGTACGTAAAGAAGTGTGAAAAAACCACGCACCGGCGTACCGGTGTACATTGTGTGTATGTATAATACGGTCATGCGGCGTACCTTGGTCATGATGGACATGATGTGAAGCATAGTACAGTCAGTATTACTCGTCGCCAGAGGCCAGACTTAGCGTAGGTAACGATACGCTGCGTACTGCATCGTGGTACATGGATATAGACAACAAGTGGAAGCGCATTAGTACGATTATGCCATGTGTGCTCAAATTTCAGATAGTGTTAAAGATACTTTCATATCAGTCGGAATCGGATACCACTGGACACTTGCCTGCCACTGCAGCACGCGTCGCAACGTGAAAAAGCGGCCGATTCGGGTGTACGTTCGCCCTCAGCAAAAGACAATAATAGCCAAGCGTCAAACACTGCTTTTAGTACTGAAACATCGTTTGGGTATAGGATTACAATATTATTATTACTATACAACAGTAAATATACAAAACAAACGTAAACACATGCACAGAAAAGCAAATGAGTTTCATATCGGTTTCTTCACCTATCAAATTCACCTACCATCTACTTATAAATAGAGGAGCTGTTCGTCCGTCCGTCCGTTCGTCCGTCCGTTCGTCCGCTAACAGAAGTAGGAGAGTTCACGAATGACATAGGGGGTTGAGTTAACAGAAGTGGGAGAGTTCATGAATGACATAGAGAGGATGAAGAAAATAAAGGGTATGATGAAATAGAATGTGACGTCATCCACTCTAGGAGAGTTCACAAATGACATAAAGGGATCCGCTCTTGGAGAGTTAGAATGTGACGTCATCAACTCTAGGAGAGTTCACGAATGACATAAAGGGACCCGCTCTAGGAGAGTTCACGAATGACATAAAGGGTATGATGAAATAGAATGTGACGTCATCCGCTCTATGAGAGTTCACAAATGACATAAAGAGCATGAAGAAAATGTTCACGAATGACATAAAGGGTATGATGAAATAGAGTGTGATGTCATCCACCAGAAAACGTTCATGAATTACATGAGGGGACATAGGGTAGGAAGAAACGTTCATGAATGACATAATGTTCACAAATGACATAAAGGGTATGAAGAAATAAATGTGACATCATCCTAGGGTATGAAGAAAAGGTTCACGTTCACGAATGACATAAAGGGTATGATGAAATAGAATGTGACGAATGACATAAAGGGATCCACTAACAGAAGTTCACGAATGACATAGAGTATGAAGAAAATGTTCACAAATGACATGAAGGGTATGGCTCAAGGAGAATGTGGTCCCCTATATATCGGTGTAATGACATAGAATGACATAGAGTATGAAGAAAATGTTCATGAATGACATGAAGGGTATGGCTCAAGGAGAATGTGGTCCCCTATATATCGGTGTAATGTATGAAGAAAATGTGTCTGTTCACGAATGACATAAATGTATGTAGAAAATGTGTCTGGCTATGATGGATGGGCATATGAAGAAACAACGTAGTATATAAATGTGGCCCCATATTATATCGGTGTTATATATATTGGTGTAATCAGAAAGCAAGAAAATTTGTTAACGAATGACATGAAGGATATGGCTAAAGGAGAATGTGGTCCCCTATATATCGGTGTGATGTATGAAGAAAATGTGTGTTTGTTCACGAATGACATAAATGTATGTATAAAATGTGTCTGGCTATCATAAATGTATGTAGAAAATGTGGGGCATATGAAGAAACAACATAGTGTATAAATGTGGTCCCATATTATATCGGTGTTATATATATCGGTGTAATCAGAAAGCAAGAAATTATGTTCACGAATGACATGAAGGATATGGCTAAAGGAGAATGTGGTCCCCTATATATCGGTGTGATGTATGAAGAAAATGTGTGTTTATTCACGAATGACATAAATGTATGTAGAAAAATGTGTCTGGCTATGAAGGATGGGCATATGAAGAAACAACATAGCGTATAAATGTGGTCCCATATTTATCGGTGTTATATATCGGTGTAATCAGAAAGCAAGAAATTTTCAGAGGCTGCTGACCAAATGTGAATGATATAAAGAGTAGAGGAGCTGTTCTGTTGTCCATCTGTCCGTTCTTCCATGAAGAGCGCTTACAGAAGTAGGAGAGTTCACGAATGACATAAAGGGATCCACTAACAGAAGTTCACGAATGACATAGAATGACATAGAGTATGAAGAAAATGTTCACGAATGACATGAAGGGTACGGCTCAAGGAGAATGTGGTCCCCTATATATCGGTGTAATGTATGAAGAAAATGTGTGTCTGTTCATGAATGACATAAATGTATGTAGAAAATGTGTCTGGCTATGAAGGATGGGCATATGAAGAAACAACGTAGTGTATAAATGTGGTCCCATATTATATCGGTGTTACATATATCGGTGTATTCAGAAAGCTCCAACTTCTGGAGACTGCACGGTACCTGCGAGGGAGAAGCCAGCAAGGCCAGCGAAGCTGGCCGCAGGTGGCTGGTCGAATCAAATAACTGCCGTCCGCCATAAAGCTTACTGTATAGTCTCCCACAGTACACGTACACCTACAATCTTCAGAATATCACAATAGTGTTAGTTTGTTCGCGCCTATGTCGTTCAAAAATTTGAGCAATTTGTCTTGGAATGCGTGGAAAGCGATCGAAATTTGTTCCAAGTCGCCCGGAATACTCTGGGTGGCTTGAAGTTGTGAGTAGAGATCAGCTTGCGATCCTTGTCGCAAGGTCGCGCTTTATTCAACGCGTACCAGATAAAGCGACCTGGCTCGTTTCTCGCTCTCACTCCTGCGGCCAGACGCAGGACACCCGTGTAGAGCACGTCGTTGAGATGCTCGAACCGCTCAATCCATGCCAAAGTTTCAGCTCCAGACCCACGCACTGGAATCGCATCCAACAAAGCAGATGGAACATCAGAACTCATCAGAAAGCCAGAACCTGCAAATGCAAGCATAGGTATTAACATAATTATTATTATACGTACGCGCGAGCATATCTTTACAAGTCCAGAGACCTGAGCAATACTCTGGATACTCCTTTGCCTGCCACACGTGATCAGGGACGAAATGCTTGGGATCATTATGATTTCTGATGACAGGTGCGTGCTTCCAACAGCAGCCAACAATGAGGTTTTTGTTTGCGGCAGAAGTCGAAAGTTCCACGACGAATTGCAGAAGGTTCTCCGGAAAGACAAGCACATCTGAATCAGTGAAGAAAAGAAATCGATCGGAGTGGCACCACGATCTGCTTTGAGCTACCGTTTCGTACCAGTAGAGAAGGGATAAGGTTTTCAGGGGCATGTGGTCATAAATGTCGGAATAATTCGCAATCAACAGGTCGCCATATTGGCTTGCCTCCTTCAGAGCTCTTTGTCGCTGTGTCACAGCCGTCGAAATGACAGTTGTCGCTGTTAAGAGACGTTTTCTGTAAGGATTGAGAGTAGCCTGTAGTATAGGCGGAAGGGGGGTATTTTTTGTGAATCGAGATAATATGCCTATCGGATTCCCCATCAAAAACTGCATATGTTGATGAAGTTTTAGGAAAAAATTTGTTCAGGCATCATCGAGATATTGATGAGTCAAGGTGGGGGATACGGTCACTTGGTAGCCGGTCACTTCGTTGCGGTCATTTCGTTGCGGCGGTGATCACTTCGTTGCGAGAACTTTCGTTGCGGTCACTTCGTTGCGGTTTTTTTTCGTTGCGGACATTTCGTTGCGGCCATCCTCTGGTCATTTCGTTGCGAGAGCTTTCGTTGCCGGTCATTTCGTTGCCGGCCATTTCGTTGCCGGTCTTGATTTGGTCAGTTGGTAGTGAGTACTTTCGTTGCCATTCACTTCGTTGCAGGCTAGGCTTAGGCTTAGGCTTAGGTAAATCTCGCAACGAAATGAACGGCAACGAAAGTACTCACTACCAAATGACCAAATCTAGACCGGCAACGAAATGACCCGCAACGAAAATACCCGCAACGAAAGTTCTCGCAACGAAATGACCAGAGGACGGCCGCAACGAAATGTCCGCAACGAAAAAAAACCGCAACGAAGTGACCGCAACGAAAGTTCTCGCAACGAAGTGACCGCGGCAACGAAAGGTCCGCAACGAAATGTCCGCAACGAAAAAAACCGCAACGAAGTGACCGCGAACCAAGGTGGGCAGGTCGCATTTTTGCCGTTTTTCAACGTTTTTAGCCATATTTCAGCAACCGAAGGGCTTAGAGGGCTACAATTTGGTACACACATACATCCCATAGGGACCCAAGTCTGGACCAATTTTGAGCCCAATCGGCCACCTGTGTGGCGAGATATAGCGTCACAAAGTGCATTTATATATATTTCGCACCTGTTGCAAATTTAGTTTTTTGAATACCACGGCGCGAATACATGCCCTGCACGGGGTAAAATTTTGACAGCAAGTAGAGAAGGGTTAGGCCTAAAAACTTTAGTACTACCGCAAAAAATCTCTATAATTGGAATTGGGACTACAGTCCTCTCGAATAGTGAAAAATACAGCAAAAATTTTCCCGCCTTTTTTATTTTCCAAGATAAATGAGCAATACCACTGAAACTTTTTCCTCGAAAGTAGCCTATCTTATGTAGAATTTGATGTAGATTTAAAAAATAAAATTGTTTTTCCCAAAAAATTTAACCCTTACCCTAAATTCACAAAAATATACTACATTTGCAAAATTATATGCTAGGGGTTAAATTTTTTGGGAAAAACAATTTTATTTTTGAAATCTACATCAAATTCTACATAAGATAGGCTACTGACGAGGAAAAAATTTAAGTGGTATTGCTCATTTATCTTGAAAAATAAAAAGGCGGGAAAATTTTTGCTGTATTTTTCACTATTCGAGAGGACTGTAGTCCCAATTCCAATTATAGAGATTTTTTGCGGTAGTACTAAAGTTTTTAGGCCTAACCCTTCTCTACTTGCTGTCAAAATTTTACCCCGTGCAGGGCATGTATTCGCGCCGTGGTATTCATATAACTGAATTTGCAACAGATGCAAAATATACAGAAATGCACTTTGTGACGCTATATCTCGCCAAACAGGTGGCCGATTGGGCTCAAACTTGGTCCAGACTTGGGTCCCTATGGGATGTATGTGTGTACCAAATTGTAGCCCTCTAAGCCCTTCGGTTGCTGAAATATGGCTAAAAACGTTGAAAAACGGCAAAAATGCGACCTGCCCACCTTTACCCATGAATATCTCGATGATGCCTGAACAAATTTTTTCGTAAAACTTCATCTACATATGCAGTTTTTGATGGGGAATCCGATAGGCATATTATCTCGATTTACAAAAAGTACCCCCCTTCCACGTACTATGCAACCGCTACAGAAAACCTTTCTTAATGTAGAACCATTGCTGCTGTAACTGTCTAACGATGATGGCGGAAGTCCTAACAAAAACACCACGGTAAGCCCCAATCGGTTGGCTGCTGAGCCCCAAGTTTGCCGAACTGCCAGTCTTTCATCGAACTCCTCAACTGCGGATTTGACAAAGATTACTACTGGACGGTGAATATCATTCGCACCAGTGCAGAACGCAGACTTTCGCGGCTCCGACAAATACTCAAACAGCTTGCTGCTTGTGTCGCCAGGCGCAGAAAGAGACGATTCTGTGTCCTCAGGGCGAGACATCGGATAATTGCTTCGTTTGGTAAGTTCCAAACTGTATGCTTCACCTTCTGCAAGTTCTGCGTGCTGAAGCAGCACGACTAGCGAATGTGGATAGCGCAAAAATAGGTAGCATATCGCAGTGGCCGAACCCAGGAACAGCAGTAGAAGCTTCCGGCTGAGCAATCCGCTAAGCATAGTCCTCCTCTTTTCTTCGCATTCTAATCGAATAGTAGACGCAGAAGTCTCACGTACTCGTACTGTAGCAGCTGAAGTTGAAGCCGACAAACGCGATGCTTTTGTGGGTGACATAATATGCTTGCATACTATTTCAATCAATCAATGTAAGGGGCATGAACAAATGGACACATTCTTCCACGTTGGAATACCTCACGAAAATACGTATGCTAGGTACTTTACTACAGGGTGTCTCTCGTAGACCTCCCTAACGATTCAGCCTTATAACTTCCGTATTACAACAGATATGAAGCTGAAATTTTGTCCCCAGAAACCCAAGAAAATAGAAAAGTTTGTGACAAAATTTGAGCCAGATAGGCCCATAGCGAACGAAATTACAGGCTTGGAAATTTTGGACCCTGTTTTTATCATTTTCCGCACTGAGCATGGTTTTGAGATTAGAATCTTCTGCTCAGCATGGTCAAGCGGCTCATCCAACATGGCAGTATGGTGGAACAACAATGCCTGAACGTCATCACAGTCCGGAACACAAAGGATTCAAAAATACGGGCGATTTACCGCCCATAACAGCGTTCAAGGAGCTGTCGAGGTCAATAGTGGCACCACTAATTTCAAAATGTTGAAAAATGTGGTCACAAATTTTCAAGCTCGTAGAGTAGCTGCGAGACAATAGAAGACGGGCGGGCGGATCGATAATGCGTTGGTCATCTCTGTTTGAGCACCCGTAGCCCAACCCAAGGAGTGACCAGAGAAAATAAACGCCTCTCCTCCGTCTTCTATTTTCTCGAGGCTACTATAATTTCATCCCTATAACCCCTATCTGGCTCAAATTTTGCCACAAAGTTTCCTATTTTCTTGGGTTTCTGGGGACAAAATTTCAGCTTGATATCTACTGTAATACGAAAGTTATATGGCTGGGTCGTTAGGGAGGTCTACGTGAGACACCCTGTAGTACAGTATGGATCTGTATTACGACGGAGCTGCCGTTTGGAGGATGGTCGAAGCTTCTGCTCTGTGACCGAAACGATAGATTGCAGCATGATAGAGTCGACAGAAGAAATAAATTTTCGTGTTTGCACCCAAAGTAATTATTTCCAGGTTAAAATTTTGATTTGATAACCCAGTTGAATTGCATGGAAAACGAGCGTCAGAACGTACGTAAGCGAAACAGGTTGGGTTGCTGCTGATCCGAAACGTTGAAAATTTGACGTGTTTCGAGCGGTTGCATACACATGACCCTTTCCTCGGGGATTATGCGTCTATACAGTACGTACACATACACATGCGCACACATTTGCAGACGACGAACAGTAGTAGAGACCCTTCTTCAAAGAGTGTCGTTTCCTTTGGCTTTGTATGTGCGCAACTGTTGCCGTTCTGCACATGCGCATGCGACATTCGTGTTCACGCAAGGTCATTTTGCCGCTTCTTTCAAGAAGAAGAAGAAAAACCTCGGATTTCGGAATCGATTGGACAAGTCACAAGACTTTCTCATCAGAAGGAAGGGAAGTGCTACAATTATGGCAGTTCTTCTTTCTTGGTCCCAATCCCAAAACAGTAGCGCAGAAATAGGAGGCGACATTCGACATTCGGCATATGCAAGATCCACAAGAATGATAAAATTTGTTTATGGTTCCAAACGTGTGCTTTCGTTCAACTGCGGCGGAACCCAATACAACTAATCCCTAATATCCGCTACAATGAGTGAAATGAGGATATCGCGATCGCTTTTGAATGATACGGAAGCTAGGCTGTATTAGACGGACGTATTCATTTTCCAAAGCAAAGAGGAGGGGACAGCTCTATTGGTGCATACCGGCTGCATTGTATTTTACCCGGTAAACCGGTAATTTTACCTTTTTCAAAACTCCTTACCCGGTAAAACCGGTAAATCAATAATTTTTACCCGGTAAATCCGGTAAAATGTTTGATCTAATTTCAGGCAAATTTTGTAGGTTGTAGTATAAGTTTGGTCTTCAAAATTTGCGGGGATACAACACACCAAGGGTAAAATGACGAATAACTCGTAGCAATATTGTCATATGTTATGGTACGGTACATAGATGGCTTCCTTACCACTTCTATTCGAGCGTATTATGTTACGTACGCACATCATTCGTCAGTACATATATGTATGTACGTATGTAGGTACGTAAGTACGTACAAAGCATTTTGAAACAACAAAAATAATTCCATATCTTTACTACAGCCCGCTTCGAAATAATTTTTGTTCAGATTTGATTGGAGACGTTTTTGGGGCCCAATGGCCAAGGGAACCTGCGTGTCAATTGCTGATGTCGAGGGTATGAAACCTAGGCAATATCCTGATGACATTTTACTGTGCTTGTTTCGTAAAAAGTCACCAACAAGCACAGAAAGCAACATGAATGCGTAGTGAATTTGATTGAGTGTCACAACTGGTGTGAAATTTCACAAAAAATACGACGGTAAATTAGTACTACTGCACAAAAACTTTGCTTGAAATAGCTCGATCACACATACAGCTATCAATTTTTACCAGGTAAACGCAGTGCAAGGTGGTAGGCGGTAAAATCCGGTACCGGCGGTAAAAATTTTTACCGGCGCCAGTATACCGGCAATGACCAGCCGGTAAAAGGTAAGCCGGTAAATTTTACCGGTTCCAAATTGTGCCGGTACCGGGTAAAATTTACCCGGTAAAGATACCTGCTGCACCAATAGACAGCTCGCAGCCCGCAGGTGAATCATGAGTACATGACATACGTACATGAGCGCAACATAACATACAGTATACCTACTATCCATCAGAAACAAGCAACAAATGCACAGCTGAAGCTGACACGGACAAGGGGTTATTTGAAACGCAGATGGCCTTTGGGTAATTGTTCTCAGCAGAACGGGAGCAGTAAAAATACATGACGTATACATAACGTATGGAAGCAGTGAAACTGACTGAGGCTACGCCAAATGCACGGAAAGCGAAGGCTTTAGAGAGGATTAGGCGAGGCATATGTACGTAACGTTCACTAGAAATGATGGTGGAAGCCAAAGAAAAATAAAGCGATAGCTTTCGGGTGAAATCCATATCGTGTGGCAGAGGACTGTCTGACTTCCATTTCCCCACAGTAGGCAATAAGCAAGCAGACGAAGCATGTATATTGCGCAGTCTTACACCGAGGCTGCTTATATGGAGCTATGTAAGCTGAGGCAAGAAAATCTTCTTTCTATCATCTTTGCGCTGGCTTTGTGTGTGTACATGTACGTACATACATCGTACATAACGTATACATACATATTTTTTGTTGTACCGTTGTGTCAGTAGACAAAGTTCGAGATATGCCAAAGGCATGGATGATAAGGGTGACATGTTCCGATCATACGCTATTTGCCCGACACTCGCAGAGAGCTTATCAGCGCCACGACAATTTCAAGTTACTTCAAGCGCTTCGGATGAGAATGAGATCGCTTTTGGTTTGAACAGAACGCGCTTTAGTGCCAGTAGCTCAGATAATGACAATGGCTTTATGAACAATCTCAAAAACCTAATTGCAGAATCGTGCCTAATGAAACATTTGCGCAAAATAGACGCCACAAGATATTTTTTACTATAGCAAGGACTCCTAAACCGCGCATTGTGTGTTCTATAATAGGTCTCCTTGCCTAGACTGAACTATGTCTGTGGACTAGACAGTCTCCTTCCGAATTCAAGAGGTCCACGCCTGCAAGGCCGACTCCTGCCGACGCGCCGGAAGAAACAAATAATAAAGAGAAGAAAAAGGCGAAAAATGAGGAATTGCTGCGGAACTCAATAACTCGACAAGGAAGTGGCCAAATTGAAAAAGGTTTTTATTTTCAGAATCTACGTAAAAAATGCCACATCCTGGTGTCCATCTTCCTGCGTGAATTTGCTGTTTTTCCGGAGATAGAATCAATTTTGCTGTTTAGGCCTATTGAGCCCGCAGGCACAAGATCGAACGTAGAACCCGTGGGAATGAATGGCGCAGCTTGCCCTCGTAAATTCTTATGGCCGACCCTTGTGGCTACCTGTTGGGCATAGTGCCGTTGAAATTGAAGGAGGGGCAGCTTGCGCCTGGAAAATTTTGTATGTGGTAGGCCGGTGGCGCCCTATATAACTTGCTTTTGAGTTCTCCTTATCACCTGCTGCGTCTGTAGATCAACTATTTTGCCTTTTTTCCATGCTTCCGCGCTCTACTGCGACATAAATTTTGCACTCATCCTATTTCTCCCTCATTTTTCGCCCAGCTGAATAAAGTTGTCCACGTACCAATTGGGTCGACGAAACGACCGGCGCCACGCAGACCCAAAAGAAGTGGAATTTGTCCAAGGAAAATACTTGTTATATGCCAAATTCAAGCGGATTTCGATGGCGGAGCTATATGCGTGAAAAATTGATTTCCAAGTTTTCATAATAGGGTCTAAATGGAACTATCGTTCGCGTGCCGCCTCCGGGTGCGACGCCCGGTTTGCATTGCACAACATTGCACAACTAGTGAGAAGAAGATATCACGAGTGAACAGTGAAGTTCGGATAAAAATCTCTACTTTCAACGGAAAGCTGCAAAACATCGAGTAACTTAATTCGAGTTTGGGTACGTCCGCTTTTCCTTGATCATTTTTGTCTTCTGAAACCCTCACTGGTAAATAAAGTAATCGATGGTTTACCTTCTGTATGTACCAAATTTACGTATTTACTTTCTTCTGTGTGCACTCGTACTTTGTGTCCAAGCTTTGTGCACTTCGGCATTTGCATGCTGTTGGGCTTTTCTTGCTGTAGATTCACTTCGATTGGCTGGTTGGAGATCCACGGTTCAGTTTTTGGTTGTGTCATTGCGGTGAAGTACGAACACAGCAGGAGCATAGGATGGCGGAAGAGGAGAAAGAGGCTGCTGCTTTCAATTTCAATGTGAACGCGCCTGCGTTTGTTCCTCGGGCCTCAGCTCCTTCCTTTGTTCCCGGAGCTCCTGCACATGCTGTCTCTCCTTCACAGCCCTCTTCCAATACAGGTACGTAGCTTTAACAGCCTTTACATTAGGCTACAGCGTCCGCGTGTACGTACAATAGTAGGAATGTGCAACTTATGACATGAGTCGTGGCTGATTCACATCGGTGCTATTTTGCGGCGTAACCGTTGAACACGTGTACAGTACATGCCAGTAGGGAACTTTACGCCTACGGTGCGCAAAGTGGCCTCCTATGTGAACTCAGTATCATCATCCACCATTGACCTTGTGTAAAGATGTTCAGCATGTGCTAAATTGCGCTGCGAGACCTCAACGTCAACAACGATATTGGTGCGGAAAACGCATGACACGATGCCATTTTACATTTCATATGCTGAGGTCTCGCAGCGGACTTCGGCTCTTGCTGCGAATCAAAGGGCAAGTGTCAATGATGCATCGTAAGACGTATCAATTGTTGTGCATCTTTATGCCGCGTTGAGACAAAACCCCTGAGCGCGGAAAAGCCATTGGAAGCTTTCGGGCATAGAAAGTTTACCCCTTACTATCTGAACGCGGCATATGAGTTGTTTTGACTGCGAGGAGTACTGTAGTTGCATGCAGGCAGAGAAGGAGCAGAGGGGGAGTGTGAGCAAGTTGCGAATGGCTTGAGCGTTCCGCCCGATCCGAAACAGACTTCCAAGCGATCTGCTGCAGCTGAGCAGTCTTCCACAGGCGGAAAGGAAGAGGCAGATGACCAGAGTGAGGTCTTTTGCGTGCCGCTAGAGTGGGTGGGTGGGCAGTGTGTTGCAGGAGTGTGTGTTGTAGCGTGGGAGGATGCGGGAGGCGAGGAAGAGGAGGAGGAGGAGGAGGAGGAAGCCAAAGGGGGCCAGATGAAGAAGAAAGCGGCCAAAGGCCCAGCTGCAACCTCCGCGGCAGGACCTCGCAAAGATCATATCAATGTCGTATTCATCGGACACGTAGGTGAGTACGAGTAGTATTTTAAGTGACCACTGAGAGAATGCAGAGATTTCCGAAGTCGTGGAAGGTATTCCGCGCAAATTGCATGGAAATGTTCTTGCATTTGACGTAACGAATGTCAATTCGTGCCGTGTGTATTCAGACGCAGGAAAGTCGACCATTGGCGGCCACTTGATGTATCTGACAGGGATGGTGGACAAACGTACGTTGGAGAAATACGAGAAGGAAGCCAAGGAAAAGAGTCGCGAAAGCTGGTATTGACAAGAAAAAGATTTTATCTAGGTGTCATTAGTCAAGTCACTGAGGAAATGCGAATTTTACGCAAAAACCTAACGGGACTGCTATTCACTGCTTGAGTTATTATCTTGAGTGGTCGAAAGGTAGTTAAGCGAATGGTTTCGTCGACGTCCTCAGTCATCGGGGAGTGGGAAATGAGGGACAGGGAACACAAGGTAAGGTGAAATACGTTGACGAAACCGCCGACTTACCGATCTGCAAGACGCACTGAAGAGGGGGGCACCGTGCGGCCACCTGTGGACAGTAAATCAATTGGTGAATAGCGTGCTCGTTGTTGGGCAAGTAGTGAATAGCGCGGTACACACGTGGTGAGTAAACTCACGGGAAATTCCCCATAAATAGGTATGTGATGAAGCATATGGAGGCCGGTGAATTCACCGTGAGTTTACTCACCACGTGTGAGCGAGTGAGAAAAATTTTGAGCTTGGGAGCAAGTGATTAGTGAAAATGCTCTACACGAAAAATAATGAATTCACCGTAACGTGAACGTGAATAAACGTGAATTCACCGTGTGAGTTTACTCACCACGTGTGCAGCCCACTAATGAGTACCGTACGTGTTGTTCATGCATATGCGCAGGTATTTGTCTTGGGCCCTGGACACGAATCTGGAGGAGAGGGAGAAGGGGAAGACGGTGGAAGTGGGACGCGCCTACTTCGAGACCCACAAGAAGCACTTCACCATTCTCGACGCGCCCGGCCATAAGAGCTTCGTGCCCAACATGATCAGCGGATCCAGTCAGGCCGACCTCGCCGTCCTTGTAAGAACCATCCATCCATCCACATGCCACCTACGTACGCAGTGCGCATAGAGCGTTAGGGCGTGGAAATGATTAGACGAACAAGGTAGCCTGAGTGAAACAACAAAGGACCCGCCGCCAGATGAGCGTATGTAGCAATGTAATGATAGGTATGTACGGATATGTATACTGTACATGCATGTACGTGCGGTACTCGTACAGTACATACATACATGTATGGCCTGATAGGGTCCTGGCGGTTGTTGGTCCTTTAGCGGTCAGGTGAATGCAGTGTGAGTGGTACGCAGGATCCGCCCTCAGCTGTACCAAAAAGTGAAGACAACCTCGCCAGGTCTGATCCACGCCTTATTGCTCAGCTTTGGCAGTATTACTTCCAATTTACATTCAGTCATTTCTTCCACAGTACACAAAACAGCCATCGAATAGCAGTGTACTTGCGTTTGCATGACTGTTTTCTGGCTGCAGCAGCGGACTGAATGTTTCCGTGACCACGTGAGATGAGTGTGTGTGTGTGTATAGGTGATCTCTGCTCGTAAGGGTGAGTTTGAGACGGGCTTCGAGCGGGGTGGACAGACGAGAGAGCACGCCATGCTCGTGAAAACGGCCGGCGTTAAGCATCTGGTCGTCCTCATCAACAAAATGGACGATCTCACCGTTGAGTGGGCGGAGGCCAGGTATGTCGCATTAGCCACGTGCTTCCAATACGTGTATTGTAGGGTACTATGGGGTAAACCCGGACACGGGGGTTAACCTGGACACCTAGTATATCTCCGCATCCATACGACCGATTAAGACAAATATTCTACATACCAATCGATTCCTCGAATTCTTCTCTTTCAAATGAGCTACTGTACTATGTTCGTCATTTGCTGAGGCGGCAAATTCAGGAAAGCTTAGGTTTCCGGATTTACCCCACAGTACCCTATATTAAGTAAGTCTGAGAGAAGGAGGCGTCCAGCAAGTGTGTGGAGTGTAGGTTCGAAGAAATCAAAGAAGGTCTGACGCCTTACCTGAAGAAGGTGGGGTTCAATCCTCAGAAGGATATCGCGTACATCCCATGCAGTGGCCTCACCGGTGCCTTCCTCAAGCAACCAGCGCCCTCTGATGTCTGTCCCTGGTACAGGTACGTACTCCCTCTCCTCCTCCTCCCACCGCCTTCACATAAGCGACCTGCGCCCAAAAAGCGAGCAACCGCGCAGTGCGGGCCAAAAACATGGATAGCCGGCACATTGGGGGCTAGTTGGACGTGCGTCGCTTATCTGAACGCGAGGACTTAAAGCATCCTATGTATGTGAGAAGGGCTGAGTTGTGTATGTACTTTGTACTGCGTTGACGTTTTTACTTTCGCAGGGGTCCTTGCCTGATCGATTATTTGGATTCGCTTCCCAGTATTTCTCGTGCCAGAGAGGGACCGGTCAGAGTGGTCTTGGTCGACAAATATAACGTACGACATTCTATGCATGCATTCATTCTATCATATTTCTGACTCTATTATTGAACTGGGCGTCGTTGTTTCCAGGATATGGGGACGATAGTAATGGGTAAGGTGGAATCTGGCGAAGTTGCAAAAGGCCAAAGTTTGCTGCTCATGCCCAACAAGGTACTAGTATAGCAACTTACTGTTCAGGTACTGATTCGATGTCAATGTGAGAGTGCGTGTGTTGAGGTCCAAGTGCAAGTGACGCAGTTGTGGACAGATGACGTGGAGACGGAAGAGGTGTTTCCTGGGGAGAATGTGAAACTGAAGCTGAAGAATGTGGAGGAAGATGGCGTGATGGGAGGTTTCGTTCTCTGCTCTCTCGACAGCCCCTGCAAAGTCGGCCGCATATTCGACGCACAGGTGAGATGCTATGGCGGAGTAAGATGGCGTCTGTTCTGGTAGTATCTACTGTGTATGTGTACACTCCAGGTAGTGATACTGGAGCACAAGTCTATCATATGTCCCGGCTACACGGCTGTCCTGCATTGTCACTCGGCTGTCGAAGATGTCACTCTAAAGGTGAAGGAGATTTAGAAGCACTTACGGTATGTACCTAGGTACCGTACATTATGTTGTTAGAGCGTGGGCTTCTTTCAGGCTCTGATTTGTCTGATTGATAAGAAGACAGGGGAGAAGAGTAAGAGTCAGCCGCGTTTTGTAAAGCAGGATCAGGTGGCCATCATGCGACTAGAGTCCTCCGAAATTTTCTGCTTAGAATCCTTCAAAGACTTTCCGCAAATGGGCAGATTCACACTGAGAGACGAAGGTATGTATGTACATATCATATGTATGTACGCACTGCGTCACTCGTAGCAATAGATATCGCTATCCGCAGTGTGTATGTTTCCCGTGCGTGCAGTACCGTATTTACCGGTGCATAGCCCTGGGGCTATAAAAAAATTGAGAGATCATATTTTATGGGGCTATGCATGGGGGGGGGCTATGCATCCAGGCATTTTTATGTTTTGCCAATATGGGGTTATGCATAAGGGCCTGGGGCTATGCACCGGTAAATACGGTATTTCTTTCAACGAGCTACTGAGGTGAAGTTTCAGGTAGGACAATTGCTATTGGGAAGGTGCTGAAAGTGGTCGAGTAAGGATGCACCTAGAAATTTCTCATTTCGAGTGTCTGCACACTACAAACTCCTATCAATCGCCTGCGCTGTTCCACGCTCGCAGCTTACGTTCAGTAAAGGTAGTTTCATGTACGTACGTACATCTTCCGTCATTTTCGTGGACGCAGGAGCGCTGAGATTGTTGCAGTTGCATTGCATGCAAAAGAAAGTTATCTTGAAGACGACTTTATGGTTATTATTGCTTATTGGGCGGGTAGGGTACGGCACTTTTAAGGTATCACACGGTAGTTTCGGACCACAGTTTGAGTTATCCATGACCTTCATCTACACGTACACCAAACGGCGTCTGAAAACGTCTGGTATCTTGTATTCGGCGCAGTACAACACGCCAAAGAACACCGTTCAAAAACCATGCGGTTTGGGTGTTCGAAATGAACACTTGATATTTTCACATGCGGCATACACATGCACATGCATGGACATCTAGAAGGACGAGCCATCGATTCCTATGCCCAACCCAGAAAACACCGTGTGAGACCTTGTTTTTGTTTACTTTTAGAAATGATCAGTTTGTTGTTCTTGGTTTTGTAATGAACGTGTACGTTAAAGGGGAACTTTGCGCCAAAAATTCGGAGTAAGCCTGTATGCTTCATTGAATTGGGCATACAACGTGCTTCGAAACCCTCTATATTGCGTCGTTCTTGAATTATAGGCAAAAAAGTGATTTGTGAATGGGCTTCAGAGCATGTAGCTCGCTAACCATTGCACCGATCGGAGGAATAAGTTTGGCTTCCACCTTGTCTGCCAGATTGAGTTCTACGCGTTTTGAAGCACTTTCTATGCTCTATCCCATGAACCATTCAGGCTTGCTCCGAATTTTCGGCGCAAAGTTAGTTCCCCTTTAAACGTTACTGATGAATGAACTGGAGAATAGACCCTACGGCGGTCTTTTATTGTTGCGCTATAGTCTAACTACTGAGAGTTCGTATGGAACTCAAGTCGTGTTGCGTAAAATGGATTCATAAATACGGAATTATATCCATGCTTTATGTAGCCTACTCCTATTTTGCAGAAGTACATGCAAACTACGCAGGACGATTTCAGTCCCATGGCGAACTCTCTTCGGCTAGACTATAGTCAGCCCAGTGGTCTTCTTGGTATCGGTATGCCATCTTTGCTATGCTGTTGGGTGATGTGGAAAATGCATGTGTACAGTTCGTACGTACCATATTACACAGTACGTACATACTACGTGTTGTTTGTAATGGACCGATTGATGACAGTAGGCTAGCCTTATGCACAAATTTTCGGACGGTAAAAAATTGGGACACTTGTACGGACCAATAGCAGTTGGCACCTGAACTCAAGGCGCATTGCGTAAAATAGATTTACAAATGCGGATTTCTGTCCACGCTTCGTGTACTCCTATTTAGCAGAAGTACATGCAAACTACGCAACTCGCCTTGAGTCCAGGTGCCAACTGCTATTGGCCAGACTATAGTACGTTCCAATAGGTCGGGATCGCCGTGTCCCAAAATTCGTACGGCCCAAATAGAGGCATACAATGCACAGTGTGTGCGTGTAAGCCAGACGACAGCATACACACTTTCTCCTGGCATCAATCGTGTAGTAGATTAGAAGTAGTCGTATGATGGCGACGTTCGGATAACCGACGTAAACGCCCCATGCTCAACGACCGAAAATGTTATATGTTCCTAAAATGTTCTTTTCGGACGTTCATGCGCGTTGGGCGTCTACGTCGGACATTCATCCGTTGCCTGGACGTGGCATAAGTATACGTGATGCTGACTGCAAAATGTCTGATAAGTGTACGGACGGTGCGTGTTCTCTGTCGTTGAGTTTTCTTTTTGTTGTCTGTGCTCGAAAAAGTGGCAAATGGTTTGGAGGAGATAGAGTTTACCGTCTTCGATTTGAAGTAAATCCTATTCACAAAGCAATTACATGAAACGTCTTTACGTACACCAGACTACAGTACATATTGTAGCTCTGCTAGGCAGCCAGTTTACATCACGAAAACAAGATTGATTGATCATTGTATGCTCTTGGTACTATTGCTTTTGTTACGAGCTGCTTGCACATCTTCGTATCAGATCCGCCACCAATCTTTGCACCCTTTCCGTTTCCAAAATGGCACCAGTACTACTGATGAGTCCATTTGATTGAAGTCCGCGATGCGGCGGCAGGATGCTGCCGTTTCTGCTAGCTGCCGGTGGCAATAAGGCAGAGCAAAGAGCGAGAGCTGCAGCTTTCAACTCGCGCAATTCCACATCCTTGCGTCTGCACAGCGTCAGGAGACTGGCATTAGCTTGCTGCAGGTGCCGCACACAGTCCTCCATTTCCGGTGGGATCGACTCGCCTGCTCCACTCAACAGCAGCGATGGAATATCGATGACAGGACTGCTGGCGCTAGATGCAGCAGGCAGAGGAGCGTAGGAGGCAGAAGAGGAGGAGGCGGAAGTACATGTAGTTGAGGCACCGACATTGTTAACCGTCGGCGACTCCTCCTTCGTCAGCGACTCCAAAGACTGCAAACAAAGAAAGCACATACTTGACACCAAAGTAGCAGCTCTTCAGCTTGATATGTACCTGCGTACGTACAAAATGAGTACATACATAAGCACGCTGCTACCAAACAGGCCCTGCTACACACGTGTACATATATAGTTATAGTACGTACTTACATTGACAAACACACAGGCACATGCGCGGCGCACGACGCTTGATGGCGCGTTCACAAGGTGTCCGGCCGTTCGTCCGTCAAATCCGTAAAACGTATCTAGGAGTACACGGTTGTTTATGGTGTGCCATGTACTCCTAGATACGCCATTACGGATTTGACGGACGGACGTCTGGTGAACGCCCCATGAGGCTTAGTAGCTACCTGTAGACTGTTTATGGAGGAGCGTCTGGTGTTTGGCTTCTGCTGCGTCTCCATGGCGGGAGGAGAACTGTGGTGCTGATGCTGTACCTCTTCCAGTTGATGCATTTTTCTATGAGCCACGAACACTCGCTTGGTGGAAGTGGCGAATTCGCAGAGTTTGCATGCGTAGCGCATCGCCTTCTTCTTCTTGTTCTTCGCCTGTCCGTGCTGACTCCTCAAATGGTTCAGCAGTCTCTCCGCATTCTGAAATCGCTTGTGACAGAGGACGCAACCGTGCATCAGGCTGCGTCTCTTCTTCTTGCCTTGCGGCCCTTCCAGCGCATTGTGTACGCGCTTTCGATGCGCGTACAGTGCCTGGAAAGTGCGCGTGGAGTAGGTGCATTTGTCGCACTCGTACGTCTTCTTCGGCGCCGCGAATGACTTGGACGTGGATCTCTGCACTTTAGCCCGCGCCTGCTTCTCTTCCCCTCCTCCACTGCAGCTCAACGGGGTGACTGGCGGCGTGTCGCAGCGTCGCGCGGATGGCGCAGGAGCAGAATGCGCCAGCACCAGTGTGGCAGATTCGCCACCCGCGTTCGGGTTCGCGCCGGGCGCTGGCTGCTGCTGCTTCGCCTTCTTAGCTGCCGGCTGCTTCCCTCCCTTTCCCTTCTTAAACCCCGGTTTCTTGCCCGTCTCTGCACTGGACGCGGGCGCCATTCCGAAGAGACTGGCGTCGCTCGCGTGATTGAGCGTCAGGTGACTGAGAATGGAGCGTCTGGAAGCGTATTTGACGCCCGGGCAGGCGCGACAGAAGTACACGCTGCACGGCAGGCTGGTGTGCGTCTTCTTGTGGACGGTGAGCGAGTTGGCGTTGCGCGTGACGAAGCTGCAGCCGGCGAACGGACAGTACTTGGGCAGACTCACACTCGGCGTGGTGGTGTGCTTACTGCGCACGTGCTTGTTCAGCGTGCTGCGTCGAGTGAAGCTGGAGCCACATAGGACGCAAGCGTGCGCCTTCTCGCCGGCGTGTATGCGCTTGTGCTTCATGAAGTACGAGCGATCATCCGCCGCAAAGTCGCACACTGAGCACACGTAGTACTCTGACTTCATCTTTCTCGCTCCTCGTACCTCCTGCACATCTTTCTCTGTCTTAATACTGCCGATTAAAGGCGGAAGACGCTGTGGAGAGCGCTGCAACAGTCTTTGATCCACTCCGCCGCTGAATTCCGACGCCAAATCGACGCCGTTTTCAGTGAGTAAACGCTCAGGGAAGAGTTCACTGAAAGGAGAAGAGGAGCGGCTGTTCGAGCGTCGCTCTCCCTGCCTTTCCGCCACAGGTGTTGTTGAAGAGGAGATTACTATTGCAGCCGGCTGACCGTTGCTACGCTCTTCTCTCTGTATTGTAGAAGTTGTTGTTAGGCCTTCCAGAGACTCCTTCAAGTCGATAATTAGCTGTCCGCTCGGAGAATCCGGTCCTAGTTCTGACATCATCAACGGCAATTTCGGATCTGACGATGTGGCAGTAGTAACGGAAGGCGAAAGAAGAAACTGGCTCATCAGTCCGTCTGACGAATCCTCTTCTTCGTTTCCTCCAGTACTGCGACGACGCATTTCTATTTCCATCGCGACTGCATATATTTTTGCACCCAAAAAAAACCCTTTTGGAGCGTTTGCTCCAACTTTGGAGCATTTTGACCCCCCTTTGGAGCAAAAAATTTGACTTAGCGCTTTTGGAGCTTTTCTGGAGCTTTTGGTGGTGTGGCCATAGGGGAGACAATTTTTTTCTGATATGATGAAAATTGATGAAAATTTCTTGACCACCACGAGTGTACGGTCCAACTTTTTTGAGTGTGGAAAAGTGTGTGTGCTGTGCTGTTTCAGTGCTGTGCTGTGTGTGTTGTCATGCTTATTTATGTTGTATAGAGGAGTAAAAAGTTGGTGGACAACTCCAATGCCTTCCCAGCACCCCCCCCCCCCCCCCCCCCCCGTCGTCGCTTTTACAGCTCCATAGACGTTTGGAGCAAAACCACGAACGCTCCGCGCTTTTGTCTCCTGAGAACCTGGCAACACTGGCGAAAGAAAAGAAAAGAAAAGGCTGGAGCCGAGCCGAGCCGAGCCAGGAAAGCGTAAGGTGAAAGGTGAACAAGAACAAGAAAAGAAGGAGCAACAGCAGGCCAGGAAGGAAACTTTTTCTTTCTTGAAAGAATTTCGTGTTCTGTTTAGATGGCTCAAGAGTTTGTGAGCGGTTGGCAGATTGTTCGTGTTCTGGGGGAAGGTTCGTTTGGTGAAGTGAAGTTGCTCATCAACAGTCGATCTCAGCATGCGGTTGCCTTGAAAACGATTGATCTCCGAAGTGATCCTCCAGGCGAGGATGCTGAAAGAAATGTCAAGAAAGAGGTACGAAAAGCATTTATGTTTTCAGTCTGAGAAATGGAACTTCCCACCCAACAAGCCTGTGTTGTGTATGTACGTACACCTGTATGTGTAACGTGCGTACGTACACGTGCAGTGATGCATTGCATGTGTACCAATAGAATGTTTAGATCATGATTATGAAGCAGTTGAAGCACGAGAACGTAGTCAAGCTTTACTCGAATAGGGAAGAAGATCGAGTGCATTATCTGTTCTTGGAATATGCGGAAGGCGGAGAGCTGTTTGATCGCATTGGTACACGCTGCATCTTTCTCTTTTGCCATCTGAGAAAGCTAACCATAATGCGTTGTGCTTGCGTAGAGCCGGAGGTTGGAATGCCTGCGGAAATGGCGCAGTTTTATTTTCGTCAGTTGATCAGTGGCGTGGAGTATGTTCACGGTCGTGGCGTCGTACACAGAGATATCAAGCCAGAGAATATTCTGATTGCGCAGGGCGGTATGTACGTACACATAATCCTCACTTTCGTCTCGCCTCAATGCCACGTTTTGCTCCTTTGCAACTCACTCAACTCCTTTGATGTGTATATACGTACGAGTACGGTGTAGTAAGATGATGTCTGTTGTGTAGACGTGTTGAAGATCTCGGATTTTGGCTTCGCGACGGTGTTTCGTAGCGGCGGCAAGGAGCGGCTGTGTCTGGGCAAGTGTGGGACTCCACCGTACGTGGCACCGGAAGTGCTGTGTCAAGCGCGATACGCCGCTCCGCCGGTAGATCTGTGGAGTTGTGGCGTGGTGTTGGTGGCCATGCTGTCCGGAGAGCTCCCTTGGGATTCACCCAGTCCCAAGTGTCCCGCCTTTCATCGTTGGAAGGAGAAAACGGCGCTTCATCAGAAACCTTGGAGCAAGATTCACCCAGTTCCCCTGTGTAAGTACGATTGCATTACGCCGATGCAACTTTGTGGTATCGTTTGCAGTATACGTGTGTTCTACGTCGTTCCGCCCTGTATTCCGGACAAGACACATAACGTAACAGCTTTACCAGTTGTGAGTGACGCGTGATTACATGCGAACGCTCTCGACTGTACTTTTGCGCATGTGCTATCTGAGAGGATTGTTGCAGCGTTACTGAAAATGGTGCTTCAATGCAGCGTGGAGCTGCGTGCGTCTCTGACTCAGATTAAGGCGAGTCAATGGTACACCAAAGACTACCAGAAGCAGAGAGAAGCTGAAAGTAAAATAGTGTACTCCACTTCACCAGGAGATAGCGTATTATAGCTTTTCCAAGCCGTGAAAGACTAGGCTACATAGGAAAAAAGAAAAATTGTACGTAAGGATTATTTCAGATGAGCAGGAGCAGGCGACGGTGAGTAAGCGACGTCGAGTGAGAGGCGCTGCGGGTGAGCAAGAGAGTTACTTTCTGACGCAGCCGGAAGCCAGAGATCTGCGACAGCGCAATCGAAGTCCAATAGAGCCGACTGCAGACGCCGAATTCGCCTTCTGTCTTCCCAACACCAGTTTCAGCCAACCCGCAGACTGCAACGACTTGCTCACCAACTCACAGACTCAGAGCACTCAACAGAGCATCGTAAGACACCAAGATGGCCTGTTCTTTGTTGTGAGCGGAATCAAATGCCGCTTGCCTTCTGGTTGTAGGATCCTTTGCAACGGCTGGTGAAGCGTATGACACGTTTCTGCATGAAATCGCCTCTGTTGTCTGCCATTGAAAAGATTATTGAAACTGGCGAGAAGTGTGGATGCTCTGCAAATGTCACGCCGCCTTCGCATGTAAGTATGTACACTTTATTCCAACATGTTATTGTTCGTTGACAATCCTTTTGTAGTGTCATCTCATTAGTTTCAGATTAGTGGTGTTGTTGTCTTTGGTTGCAGATTTGCATGTCTACGATGGATGATCGTAAATCTCGTCTGATCTTCAAGGTTACCGTCTATGAGATGGGAGATGCTTTGCTCCTAGTAGACTTCCGGCTTTCCAAGGTATCTCCAGTAGGTTCCTCAGTATTGCTTGTACCTGCGTTACGTACAGTACAGTTATGCTGTGGTGCAGCATTTGATGTCTACTGTGGTGAGTGAGAGTGTCGTACTTGGCTTGTGGGGGGCGTCCCATGTGCTTGCGCCTAGACGTAGCTGTTATAGCTCCTTTGGAAAGAGTTATTGACCCCTTTCTAAGCCCAGGTTATTGTTGCGGGGGTTCATCGAGTCTATTTGCCCCATGCAACGTTTTTCCTTGTCCAAGGGGTGGAAGTTATCCGTTCACCTTGCCTTCACGACTTGTACATAATGCACTCGGCTTATGAAGAGTAGCCTACTTGGTTTCTATTTTGTGCCAACGTTTAGGGTGACGGTTTGGAGTTCAAGAAGCGCTTCAAGCAGATCAAGGCGACCATGGCAGGACTGATTTGGGAGGAATCTGCTCATTGGCTGGAAAGACGGGGCCTTCTCTCACTACAGAATCTCTCGCTGGAAACGAAATAACGAAGAAGCAGCCTCTGCCCTGATCTCAGATTTGTATTCGGTTTGAGTCTCCTCTACTCTACGCTCTTTTATGGATGCTCATGGAGTGTGCCGTTGTCTTGTTTTGTTATCGTATCTATCTCAGCAGCAGGCCTATTGTCTTATTCTAGTGGTTATATCGAAGTTACAAGCGGTGTGGTTGAAGATGAGTACCGTATTTACCTATGCATAGCCCCGGGGCTATGCAAAAATTGAGAGGTCCTATATGGGGCTATGCATAGGGGGGGGCTATGCATAGGGCAATTTTTATGTTTTTGAGAGGTGCGCAGAGGCATATTTTTTAGGTCAAAAGCACGTGTTTTAGGGCATAATTGAGGTCAAAACAGGGTTATTCTAGTACAATACACCCCCAAGCAGGCTTATAGGCATCTTAGCTTGGTGTGGGAGTAGCTATGGGTAGCTTATGACCAGCTTATGTAGGTAGGTTCAGGTACTGTACAGTACATATGGGGCTATGCATAGGGGGGGGGGGGGGGGCTATGCATAGGGCATTGTTTATGGTTTGCCAATATGGGGCTATGCATAGGGGGGCGGGGCTATGCATAGGGGGGGGGGGGGCTATGCACAGGTAAATACGGTAAATGGTTTCAATACAAACATGGTCGAAGGGCTTTCTTAGTGATGTGTCGAAGCGGGTTTGTTCTACCCAACGCTCTATTTTCATGCACTGCTATAGTCTGGCCAAAAGCAGTTGGCACCTGGACTCAAGGCGAGTTGCGGAGTTTGCATGTACTTCTTGTAAATCTGAGTACACGACTCGAGGACAGACATCAGCATTGGTAAATCTATTTTACGCAATGCGCCTTGAGTTCAGGTGCCAACTGCTATTGGCCAGACTATAGTTTTATCGTTTAAAACGCGATGTCTGGAAGGATTCAGTATTGCTGTACAGTACCGCGGACAGGGGGGTATTTTTCAGTTTTCTGCTGATGAGGTGAGCTGATAGCCCAACTGATTTTACGTATTTTACAAAAAGACCAGGTCGAAAATTCGCACCCAGTCCTGAGATATAAGGCCTCAAAGTTGAGCACAATTTGACCTTAATTTTTCACTTTTTCACCCTAAAATGGGGGTAAATAGCCCCACAGTGGGGCTTTGGGGCTATAAATTTGCACACACATAGACCCTATGAGGGTACATGTTCAGACAAATTTTGAGCCCTCTAGCCCTCTTGGTTCGGGAGTTAAAGCTGTTTTTGCTGAAAATCCGAAAATTGGAATTTTTCCATAATTTTCAAAATTTTGAGAGAGTTAGTCCGTGTGCCCGCTGTTTTATTTCTGAATCTTGTAGAGCAGAAAATTTGCTACAAGATAGGCTACATTTGAAAAGAAAGTCACCTATGGGAAATTTTCACAGCAAGGCCTCAAAGAGTGGCAAGTAAGGGTTTTAAAAGCGTGCGTTTTCCCCATTTTTCAAGCTAACTCAACAATATCACGGATACTCTCCTCAAAAGTAGACTATATTATGTAAAATTTGATGAAGATTTAGAAAAAAATATTTTTGCCCCCAAAAAAGTTAACCCTACCCCAAAAATGTTAAAAAATTGCCAATCAATTACATCTTTTGTAAGATTATATGCTAGGGGTTAACTTTTTTGGGGGCAAACATACTTTTTTCTAAATCTTCATCAAATTTTAAATAAGATAGGCTACTTTTGAGGAGAGAGTATCCGTGATATTGTTGAGTTAGCTTGAAAAATGGGGAAAACGCACACTCTTAAAACCCTTACTTGCCACTCTTTGAGGCCTTGCTGTGAAAATTTCCCATAGGTGACTTTCTTTTCAAATGTAGCCTATCTTGTAGCAAATTTTCTGCTCTACAAGATTCAGAAATAAAACAGCGGGCACACGACTAACTCTCTCAAAATTTTGAAAATTATGGAAAAATCCCAATTTTCGGATTTTCAGCAAAAACAGCTTTAACTCCCGAACCAAGAGGGCTAGAGGGCTCAAAATTTGTCTGAACATGAAACCCCCCATAGGGCCTATGTGTGTGCAAATTTATAGCCCCAAAGCCCCACGTGGGGCTATTTACCCCCATTTTAGGGTGGAAAAAGTGAAAAATTAAGGTCAAATTGTGCTCAACTTTGAGGCCTTATATCTCAGGACTGGGTGCGAATTTTCGACCCGGTCTTTTTGTAAAATACGTAAAATCAGTTGGGCTATCAGCTCACGTCATCAGCAGAAAACTGAAAATTACCCCCCTGTCCACGCAATTCTCAATACTACCTGACATCGCATTTTAATATTGTGTGTTCCATCCATAACATTTCTGCATTTCTAGACAGCAGTTTTTGCACGATGACAGTTGAAAAAGATTCAAAGATGGCGAATCAGCAGCAACATTGTCCCAGTTCTCGCAAAGAGAGAAGCCCACTTCTGACAAAGGAACAGCGAGAAGAGAAGAGCGAAATGATGCGCAAACTCGCTGACGTTTACAAAGCCAGGGTGAAGACTGGCACCAGTCAGGATATTGAGCTGCGGAAATTGGACGGATTTTATCGCATGGGTGGGTATATGGGCTGAAAGAAAGTAGGGTATTATGGGGTAAACCCGGACACCTAAACTTTAACTGAACTTGCCGCTTTAGCAAATGATGAAGATGGTAGCTCATTTGAAAGAGGAGAGTTCGAGGAATCGATTGGTAGAATTCTTGTCTCAATCAGTCGTATGGTTGCTGAGATATACTAGGTATCAGGGTTTACCCCCGTGTCCGGGTTTACCCCACAGTAATACGATACCCTATTGTCTGGCCACCAGAATAACACGGAAACATGCCAATAAGAATACTAAACCTGGGCTTGGTCTTCTGCGCCTTCAGTACCAGGTTCCGGTCCAGCGTAAAATAGTAGTTCCATAGCGAACTCTTACTGACCAGACTGAATAACTTTGCACATCTGTAGCTTTTACAGTGCTATCACGATTTTTTGCAGTGCGTCAGCATATTCTGAAATATCAGAGCCACACCACTGGCTTGTTTCCTCGCTATTCCACGGATGTACTTGAGGGACACGTGAGAGACAGTATTTACTGCGCCATCGCATGTTGGGCCACCGCCATGGCCTTTGAGTGAGTCTTTCATTTCAAATGCTCCTGACCTGAGCGTAATTTGTATCTCTTCTTATGGTTGTTTTGGTATGTAGGTAGGCCTCTACTACTGTATATATACTGTGCAGTGCATCTCTACATCTACTGTACATGCGTATTGTGTGTACACACTGACTGTATGAATGAATGACTATGTGCAGGATAGTGGTCGGCACAAACTATATACAAAAACAAAACCAGGCGATTTTGTATGCCAAAAAAGCATATTGTATACAATACAATACAAAACAAAATCATTTCCCATCTGGGATACAAAATACAATACAATACAATATTGGCAGTGGAACATATTGTATGAATTTTGTATGTTGCAGAGGCTATTTTGACCTCTCACACAGGTTATCTGTAACGTTTTTCAATCTAAAAAGTGAGTTTTATGTCAAAAATGGGCTTGAAAACGACTTTCCACCAGTAGTCAGTTATTGCAACCACTACATCTGGAAGAAAAATTCAGATTTTGCCAATATTTTTGGACAAAATATTGCTCATTTGCACCCGTGTGAACATACAATACAATATACAATAACAAAACAAAACGGGCGCCATGTTGCAGTTACAATACAATAACAATACAATATGTAGGGATACAAATACAATACAATACAAAATAATTTTTGCATACAATGCCGACCACTAGTGCAGGAAGCATCATGATGACAATGGTCGAAGCTACGAGTTGAGTCAAAGCGCAGTGAAAACAATGCGTGGCATCCTCACCTGTTGGATGTCTCAAGCTGATAAACTGGAGAAGTTCAAAGCTCGTCAATCACCAGAGAACGCTCTTCATTCAAAGTTCCATCTATTTACTGGACAGCCTATCGCCAGTCCTGAGGAGTTCGGACATCTTCAAGTAAGCTGTTGTAGACTGTCTGTAGCTTCTTCGTTGTAGCGGTACTCTAGCTAATAAGGAGCAGAAGAGGAATGGAGATGGCATTGTCTGATTCAGATCGACTTGGTGGCATTCTATATGATCACTTGCGTTCAAATGATTACTGCTGGCCTGCAGGTATGACTGAATGGCGTGCGTTGCATAATTGGTAGCAAGGCAATTCTTGCTTGCAGATCATATTTACGCAAGACGAAGTGAACTTCTTCCAAAATCTGATCTTCTATATCGAGCGCGCATATCGCGTGCCGGAATTTGGAAGCTGGGAAGTCGGCACGCGCTACAACGAAGGAAAGCCAGAGCTGCATGCTAGCAGTCTTGGAACTGTGAAAGTGAGACGAGAGCATGCGCATACTGCTACTCTATACTATTCCGTAGAGTTAAAATGTGTTGGTGTCTGAGGGAAGGCGGCTTTGGAAGCCGTGAATGGATTCAATGTGTATGGAAACAAGGGAACGTCTGGTAGCGTGATGTACGTGGACATCGATGGCCACAATCGCAATCGCACAACCTTTGAAACCTTGCTGCCCAGAGAGTCTAACTCTAAGGTGATTACTTATGTAGGCTATGTATGTCCATAAGGATGTATGTATGGTATGTACGCTATCTGTAACTTGTCAGGTCAGCTGTAGATCCAGTACTGTATGCTTCGGGCCCAACCAATAACCTGGCCACTACTCGCATTATTGGTTGTACGTTGCGTTGTCTTGTAGAACACTGATGCTGCTCTTATCTCCATCGTTAGCTTTCCATGTTTCGCTACGGATGAGAAAGCACTGGTGGAAAAGACCATGGACAAATGCCTAAGGAAATTAGCAGGTCACTATGGCTTGAAACGGTGAGCCACTTTATGTTTCGCCATCATGGGAATGCTGTACAACGAATGACAAAGTATGGCTAACATCAACTATTTTACATAGTTGAGAGCAATATGCTAGACGTGTACAGGATTGTTTTTGCAGATTTTTGCGCGACGGCTACAAAACTGCGTGTGAGGAGCCGTGGAAGCAGTTGTATAACAAGAGCGACACTTGCTTATTCGAGAATGTCGAGTGCCAGTGGCCCATCTTCTACATATTTCTACTTATCGATGGTAAGACCTAAGTAGCTGCTGTCAGCTGTGGTACGTACGTATAAACGGAATTCGAGTATTAGCCTAACTGTTTGGGTAACAAAAAGGTTATTGGTTTCGGTTTGCTTGCAGCATTATTCTATGACAAGAAGAAAGAGATAGATAAATACAAGGAGAGAGTGAAAGAGCTGATGATAGTTGGAGACGATGGCTATCCCATCATCCCCGAGTGCTACTACGTGCCGGCAGACAGTCTGCAGAAGGAGAGAGTGGCTCCGGGCAGTCACGTGATGCTTCCCCGTTTGCTGGGCGTGGACAAACAGGGACTGTTTCTGCGCGCGCAGGCCCTTCACATCATCGCATCACTCTTGCGTCAGCTTGTGTGGTAGTGTGCACATTAACCAGTACTGAATATGACTGCCAAATCCACTACTTTATGAGAACGTATGAGAACTGAAAAACGGAGCGCCAGTACATAAGGTTCTCATTTATGAGAACTTGTGCGACTCTGTTCTCACAAAACATGTACTCCTAGAAGGGCTTCTGCACAAAACATGAACTCCTAGAAGGGGCCTTCTGGCCTCTCTAGGAGTACATGTTTTGTGCAGAACAGAATCGCAGGAGTACATGTTTTGTGAGAACAGAGTCGCACAAGTTCTCATAAATGAGAACCTTATGTACTGGCGCTCCGTTTTTCAGTTCTCATACGTTCTCATAAAGTAGTGGATTTGGCAGTCATATTCAGTACTGGTTAACAGCTGTACTGCAAGCAGAGCAATCGACCACTTTTGGCATTGTGCTTTGTTCGTGCTTCAGTTGATGGGCAGTTGGCGAAATCGGATCTGGACCAAATCTGTCGTCATTTACCAGCCAGCCAGCGGCCGAAAGTCGATCGAAGGCACTCCGTATTCCAGGTATGGATGACGATCCTACGTACAGTATGCTATCGCTATGTAATTTAGTAGTGAGGTACGAATAGTGCCCTTTCAAAATTCTCGCTCTCTCTCCTCGCTCGGAAAAGAGGGCGCTGTTTGAGTGACCGCGTGACGTCAGGATGGGTATAGAAAGAGAGGAGGCTGCGTTCCTTCAGCGACTAAGGGTCAGCCCGTATGTTTTACTACTGCTTGCGCCTTACGTACGTACATACAGCGTGTCCTGAAATAAACCGGCCACCTTTCCGGGCATGTAACTCTGGAACGACACTTGAGATTTTCATGCGGTCTTTTTTATTTTGTAGCCAAGGCTTCAACTGAGATCTGTACAAAATTTCAGCTATTTGGTCCGCATACTTCGGAAATTACGACGGTTTGAATCTCGAAGTTCAAAATCGACGTTTTTCTTCAGTATGGAGAAAAATTCGGTCTTAATTTTTCAAGATACCTGGCAATGAATGTATTTTCGCTTATTTCTTCGGTTTTTTTATCACTTCTCGCCAGCAAACTTTTATCAGCTTTTATTTATACCTTCTCTCAATATATTCGCATATCGTACATTGAAATCGCGCAGCACCGTCTTCGTTTTTTCCCAAGCTGATGGACAGAACGGTACAGTCAGTACTTTCAAATCACTCTTGTATTTCATGACAAAGTCACAGTAGCTTACTCGAGCGCACGCCATTCCACCTGATACCAATACTTGTCAGTCTCCTTGAGATGGAACTGATCCGTTTTCTCGTCGTAGTTGCAGCAAAAGTTGCTTCCGCGCACTTTCGCAATCTCTCGCAGCGTTTCACAGTCAGTCGGATGCTTTGGGTAGTCGCTAAAGTTCTTGATTTCGATGATGCGGGTGGCTCTGCCATCCTGGAATGTTGCCACGCCATCCGGTGAGCACGCGATGAAACCAAAGTTCTCCTCCGGGCAGACAAAGATTATACCGCACTCTTCAACATGCGCGCCGGACATACTACAGTACTCCTGCCTTGTCGCTGCTTCATTTTCGATGCCGTGGCGGACTGCGTGCAGATGACTGATGTCCTTTTTGTAAAGCATCCGCCTAATCAGGTTGTCGGGTTTCGTCCTATTTAGGCGCGAGCAGATAGGGCCAATCATAGTTCCTGTGATTCGCTGCTTTCGAATATGATGCCAATGCTCCGTCTCCCGTTGCCCGCGCGAAATTTCTTCCGCTTCCTTTCGCTCCTCCTCGGTTACTGTAATATTTGCAGCTCTGTCCAGCTCGTCGAAGTTCAGCTGGTCGGTGTCACAGTCGCCTGGCGTAAAAAAGCCGGCACACTCCTGTGCACGACAAGACAAAGCAGCAGCAATCAAACGGACACAAGCAAAAAGTACCATCAACAAAGCATATGTATTTTGATGTGGAATACTAAGGGCAAGCATTATATTGACATTGCTTGATTTGGTGCTGGAATTTCGATGTGACGTCACGTTTTCCCCGCCCCCCCCCCCCCCCCCACCCCCACCATCGTCACGCTAACGTTACATCGGCCAGACCCTCAGGTGTTCATCCTGTGTCAGTCGACTGTGCGCGAGCCGAGGGTCATAGGCGGTTCCGAGCAATGTGTGTGGTCATGATGGTCAAAGCAGAGCAACAGTGAAATAAACACCAGGATGCAGAACTGTGTTGAAACTACGAGGGGAGCTGCGAGCAGAACCGACCGACTCTGCGGTGGTGTGAAATGTATCTCACAATACGTATGTACATACACACATTATGGTTGGCCCTTTACATTGCGTACGTACTGTGTATGTGTACCTAACCTACTGCCCTTGCTATGCATTACGAGGTCAGGCGAGGAAAAACCAAAACAGCAGAAGAAGAGGTCCGGGCAGGGGTCGAAGAAACTCCGCGGACTGCTCAGCTTTTAGGAGGAAAATAGGGAAGGAAAAGAGGGACCAGCGAAATCTAAGGGAACCAAAGGCGCTCTCTCTTTCACCTTTAACGCCTGCTTGCCATCAGCCCAACTCCTTCGCTTTTCTATACCCACTGTGACGTCACGGTTCTCGGCCGGGGGAACGAATGTCAGACTGAGCGAGCATTTTGAAAGGGCACTATTATCCTTTCCCTGGTACGAATTACCCCTTTACCGGATGTAATGTACTGTACGTACGTACGCGTGAGTGTGTGTACTGCAGGGAGAGCGGTGGTTATTGTAGGGGCATCAAGGCGGGGATTGTGTAGTGCAGTTGGCGCTGATATCGGAAAGCGCGCGTCTGAAGGCAGTTCTCTCCACTCACGGCATTCAGACGCAGACGCCGCATGAGGTGGAGCCTGTTCAGCTCTGGCCCAGTGGACGACTCGTACAGGTATCTACTACCTACAGGGTGTCTTTTTTCTCATGGATGATTTTGATTGCCAATTTCAACAGCTTTCCCTGCAGCGATTTCGCTCAAATTTTGCCCACATATTCCTGAGCGTTTACCATTTACTTGGTAAAAATTTCAAGGTAAAATGCTGTATTGGTAGTCAGAATTATCCCCTTCCTTTCAAAACGGCAATTTTGAGCTTTTTCTACCGACTTTTTACTGTCAAATGATTGAAAGACGTTTGTTGGATCCCAACGGCTCTTTCCAAGGAGCAAAGTTGTTTCAACAAGATGGAACCTACACGTACTGAACGAACAAAAAACAATTACCAGTGTTGGTGGCATTGCTTAGAGATTGTCTAAAGTACAAATTATATTTCTGGGACCCATGCATTATTTATCTCAGGATCTAGCCAACGTAGCTCAAAGCGGTTAAAAATCTCTCGAGAACTTTAGCTCGCCTGGAAAATAAAAAAAACCGCATGCGTCTACGTGCCCTCTGTGTCGAGAAATCGCCAAATTCCTTAAGTACTAAAAATGTACTAAAAAGGTACACTTTTTTCGATTATTCAGCATAAATGAACAAGCCGCAAAAATTTTTTCATTAAAAGTAGCCTATCCTATGTAAAATTTGGGGTAGATTTCAAAACCAGTATCGGTGTTTTAAAAAAATTTAACCCCTAGTATATAATTTTGCAAAATTTGTATATTTTTGACAATTTTTGGTTAGGGGTTAAATTTTTTGAAACACCAATACTATTTTTGAAATCTGCATCAAATTCTACATAGGATAGGCTACTTTTAATGAAAAAGTATTTGCGGCTTGTTCAGTTATGTTGAATAATCGAAAAAAGTGTACATTTTTAGTACTTAAGGAATTTGGCGATTTCTCGACACAGTGGGCACGTAGACGCATGCGGTTTTTTTTATTTTCCAGGCGAGCTAAAGTTATCGAGAGATTTTTAACCGCTTTGAGCTACGTTGGCTAGATCCTGAGATAAATAATGCATGGGTCCCAGAAATATAATTTGTACTATAGTGCTGCTCATGCCTCATCAGTGCTGCATCATCAGCTGATGAGCCATTATCATCAGATTTGATTACTTCCGAATTTTTTATGGGGTGCAAAGACGGAAAGGGTCTACAAAGACAATCCAAAGCCGTGTACCATTCGAAAAAAATGCAGCAGTATTGCCATTTGACATGTTTTTCGATATCTTGATGGAAGAATTGTAGCAGTAGTCGAATAGTATGGTGAAAATGCTGAAAAATTGTGATCTCATTTTCTCCGCTGTACTTCTCACTGCCAGTGCAGCATTTTAACTCGAAATTTTTATCAAGTAAATGGTAAACGCTCGGAAATATGTGGGCAAAATTTGAGCGAAATCGGTACAGGGTAACCTGTTGAAATTGGCAATCAAAATCATCCATGAGAAAAAAGACACCCTGTACATAAACAGCTGTTGTACGCATTATGCATCCTTACCATGCGCCGTATATGTACGTACGTACGTACCTTACAGACCTTACAGATGTGCACTTGTGTGCTAAGGGTATGCACTGTGCAGGTGTTTGAGAGCTTGGGAATGAATGACCGTCTGTGTTTGTCCGGCCGTCCTCCTCGACCCATTGGCGCCCTTGGAACCTCCAAGGTTTCCTGCAGTGTCGCCATCGTAAAAGAGGATTGAGCATTTGCTGCTTCCCTTTTGCTGACTGATTACTTCTTGCAGATTTATCGCGTGTGTGGCAGTACAGTTCTCTGCTACCCTCTCTGCTTCGAAGTCAAGGATTTCTACTTGTCCTCAGATCCTTTTATTCTGATTGACGATGTGAAAGTGAGTTCTGAATAACGGACAATTCTTCAGGTGTTGATAGGAAATACGTTGTGAGTTTCAGAAGGATTTGACATTCGTGGCGAAACGATGGAAGCTGGCGGGTCGGCCCACGTATTGCGTGCTATTGCGTGAGGACAATGTGATGGGAGAGCACTTTCTGCAAATGCTGGAGCTGCTGGTGGCTTTCAAGAATGGTTACGTGGATGGTGTACGCGTACATCTGGGTCGACTGCAGGTACTCTACTACTATACCAGTTTTTCCTTTCTGCATTGTCGGCGACTCAAACACCATTTCGTTGTTTCTTGTCAATATCTGCAGAATTTGATCTCTGCCAGTTGCGTGGAATACTTGGATTTCGCGGCGGACGTTGATTTTGACGCGCTGGAAATCGACGTGCTGAGAGCAAGTGAGCATAGCACAGAGCGACCTCGCTTGCCCTCCAGTCTACTGGCGCCGCCTGGCGGTGAGCCAGCGCAACAGAGAGCGCCCAGTCCAGCAGCACCTCGGCCCGTGCCCGCCTGGCCTGCCGAATTCGACATGGACAGCGCACAGTGCCCCATAGAAACAGAGAAGCACTACAGCGTTCAGGTACGGCGGACATACGTACATGTGCACTACTGTGAACGTATTTTACGTACGGTGTGTGTGTGTAGGTGTCAGGGGAAGGCGAAGGACAGAGTGTTGCCTTTAGTTGCAGGATGATAAGAACAAAAGTGACAGCGAGCTGTATGCTGTGTTAGGCGATACGCAGCCTTCCTCCGTGCGTAAGATCGTTCTCATCCTGGAGGAATTAGTACATCGACACGGCTTGGACCACTGCTTTGACCACAGTAATAAATGCTTTGAAACTATGCTATCGCTATCATCACTTCGGAATGAGTTCTTGGAGTGTGCCTGCCTACACTTTCCTTAGTAAGGGGCGTTACGTACGTGATTGCTGTAGTTTATTGTTTCTTGTATAGAATCTGTGCGTCATCGCTTGGAGGAGGTGAGTCGTTTTGCATACAAGCTGAAGAACTGGTTCGTGGTTCGACTGTGTGCTGCTCTGCTTCGGAAGACGGTCGACTCCCTCGCACCTTCCATCACCAACCTTTTGGTCAGGGGAAAGAAAGTAAGCGCCACGCTTTGCAGCATGTACAGTACGGTGGAGAATTTCCCACCATATATACAGTATGGCTGGACGCTGGAGCCAACCTTGGACCATAATTGGTCGCTTGATCGAAGGCTGCGTGCTTGGTCTTTCTGTTAGTTTCATAGGCGTAGGGCGTACGCTTCTGTTTCGGTGGCATCTACTCAAGGGCTGTTTGTTTCGCGGTTGCACTTTAGGTGATGTTGGGCGTGCGAGGTGAGAAGGAGGTGTTGGTGGACAAGCCGATAACTCCGCGCGAAATCGAGGAGATCCTCTACGACTCCGTCAGCAGAGAGAGCAGAGTGGCGGCGGTCATTCAGCAGGAACTGATCATCGCCTCCGCCCTTCTCATCGATACGCATCCAACACTGTTCGTCGGAATGCTCACTGTCAAAATCGGGTATGGAGTTGGCGCTGCTAGTTATTTATGTACCCACAGCACACGGGCAGACTGCATGCGCGATGTTGTGTGTTGTGTGCAGAGGCGTGATGGAGGCGCTGCAACTGATGTTGAGCTACGAGCAGAGGAGACAGACTAGCAAGGCGTCCGCTGGTCTCGAAGGCTGGAAGATTCACTCCCTATCCCCGGCCACTCTTCGCCAACTCTACCACAGTCTCCTTCTACAGAGAAACTTCCATCGCTTGTATGTAGCCTACGCAGATTGCTCTTCTTCTGTCATGCGCTATGTACAGTAGGTAATGGAATGACGTGGGGACCTTCTGTCTTACTCATTACAGTTCTCCGCTGCAGCAGCGCCAGTTGAGTGGCTTGCTGAACAAGGTGCCCGAGTACTTCTACGACAAAGTGTGGAAGATTCTCGAGAGATGCGATCAAGGCATAGTCATCGCTGGCCAGCATCTACCCCAGGCATCGCATCCACCTGGCAATCTCTTACATGCTCAGTATGTACTATACATGAGTTTCGTTTCTGGCTTTCAGCAACCTACATTGAAGGAGATGACGGTGTACGAGTTGGACTTCTCAGTGCGTGTGGAGACGATGCTGAGCAAGATTGCTCATCCGGAGTACAGGCAGATAGTCGTTGAGGCAAGAAGCAGTCTTCTTGTGCTCCCCCATCCACGAAGGATAATTCGAATGTCTACTTTATTTCGTTGTAGTTGTTCATTGTAATTCAAGTTATTCTGGAAAGAAATCCGGAGCTGAGATTCAGCAGCAAGTTAGATGTGGACAAGGTACGAATGTACGTATATGCATGAGTATGACATTTTCAGCCCCGCGACTTTGGTTCTGACCGTTAGTTCTGCATACGTACTGGGTGCTGTTGTATACGTAAAACTATTTATAGTTGGTGCGAGATGCATTCAGCATGTTTGCTGCTGACAGTGGATTGGAAGACAAGGTAGACATGACGCCTTTCTATCAACTGCACACTTCCTCCAGGACAGCTGGCACTGCCGCCGCATACTTAGCCAAGGTAATGCGTAGTGCTGTCTACTTCACATACATACGTACAGTAATGTAGGAATATTGTAAGTAAGTACAACATGTACTGTACGTAGCTGGAAGATGGACGGACAGTGCACATGTTATGTATGTAGGCTGTGGTGAATGCTGCCTTAAAGTGTGAGCAAGGTCTCAGCTTACACACCACCATGGATCAGTCCACTTGCACAATTTCGTAGAGACTAGAGAAGGTGAAGTGGAGCAGAGATGAGATATGGGGTGCTGGGTGAGGAAGAGACTTTCTGACTCTTTCTTGACACTGCTCTGTTCTTGCAATGTGAACTGACATTTTGGCGGTGTATCGAAATGAGGATAAGGTCGACTTTGAAGTGTGCCATATTTTTCGACAGCCGAAGTTCTAGTAGATCTACTTATACTAATAGGGCTGGCTGGCAGTCTCAATCATTTTTGAAGGCATGCGTACAAGTAATATGCGAACCATGTAGGCACTGTCGGTGTGTACTGCACGTGAACATACGTGTTTATTCATAAGTGCTCGCCGCGTGCGCATATAGGTACGTAGTATCAGGTGCTTCTTTTCGGGGAAAAGTGTGATTAGATGCGAGTTGACGGATTGAAATATTTTTTACAATTTTTTGCTCATCGGGGAGAAAATAGATCTGGCGAGAAATCAGTGAATGCGTTGATGAAGTAATAAAGAGATTTCATTCAGTTCCTGTAGTTGTCATATTGACTACCAAGTACCTCGCCGAGTTTGAGTCTTGACTGCGGAGCGGCGGGATTGGGGTGAAGATAAATCTGGATCACGGGTCTTCTGAGTTAGTAGGGTAGGGCGGCGTTTTGAGGGGGAGGCAGAATTGTGCATGTAGGGCAGATACGCGCCTTTGTTTGTCCTTCCTTCCTGCTGTCTGATGGAGAAAGGGAAGTGTAGGCCGCCTCCTTCTCAGTGCCGCTCCAATGATGAGCTCGAGGTCGCCGCTTTCCCTCCTGCCACCTGTCTGCCTCTTCGCGTTCATACTACTTTACAAACGTAAGTCCACTGCAAAACTGTACCGACATACCGTATACGTACCAGTAGCTAAAAAGACGTTGTAATGACTGTTTTGTACACGTGTCGTGTTGTACGTACGTACGTGCTGGTTTAGGGGCAGTGGGCCAATGGGTGCAGACGTCGGCTGATCTGAATTGTGACTTCGAGTCTCCCTGTCATTGGCGCAATGCCAGCAACGGACCGGAGGATGATTTCGATTGGCTCGTTGGCTCCCGCGTGGTTCTGGACAGTTGGCACAGTGTGCCCAGAGCCAAGGACGGAGCAGGTGTCGCCCACACAGTTCGCTGCCGCTATCGTGTACTATCTCTCATTTATTTTGTGCTGATGCTCCTTCAGGTGACACATTCGCCTTCGTGCAGGGCAATCTGAAGCAGAACAAGCAGGACATCGCCGCCCTGATCAGTGATCCAGTGCCGTGTCAGTTGGGCAAAGGCGAACTCGCCTTCTTCTACTGGAAAACTTCCAATCTTCCCCGCCTCGACGTTTGTCTTCGTCAGCCGCCCGGCATCACTGGACGCGTCTTTTGCGTCGACTCCATCACTGGCATTCATCGCCAGGAATGGGCTGCCAAATTCGTCCGCATACCCGAAACCCCATCCCCCTTCGAGGTTAGCGCAGATTGCATTCTCTGTGACTTTGTACGTACATACTGTAGTACTTGTAAAGTGTCACGTTGGTAAAAGTTGAGGTGCTGCATTGCTGCTGTCTTCAGATCATCTTGAAAGCCACCTTCAATCACAATTTTGATATCATTGGAATAGATGAGATCACGTACACTGCTCAACTTTGCGGTAGGTATTACACTTTGCTTTGTTGTTTCATGATACTTACTTCATAGGTACTGTACATACAGTATGTATGCAACACACCACTGTAGCACATGCACTATCGGCAAGTTCTCGTACAAATTCGTACGCGCCCCTTTCTCTCTGCCACACGCACTCTTTGCGTTGACTCCTCTTTCTCCTTCAATTTTCTTTTCGGTCTTAGATTCGGCGGCTGCGTGGAAGACAAAGAAGAAGCCGCCATCTCCGCAGTACAGGGTTAAACGAGGAGCTTCCTCTTCTCTCTTACTATCTCAACTGAAGCGTGCTCAAGACGTGAAGAAGCCTGAAGCAAGGAGCGGTCCGATGCGTCATGCTTCTTCTACTCTCAAGACTCGCTTGAGGATTCAAAGGCCTCCAGGGTTTCATCCTGCCATATGGAATGCACAGAGACAACGGGATTACTCCGACGATGCATTGGATGCTACTGATCATGCTATTGGAAAGGGAGATAGGAAAAAGCAGTCGCTTTCCACAGGTCAGCAGCGAATCAGGCGCAAGCTGAAGGAGAAGAAGCAGCAAGAGCACGCGGCGAACAAGAGGAAGAAGAAACATAGGAAGCTGACTGCGGCCAAGAGACGAAAAGGGCCGCGTCCCATGCTCATCGTTGCTCAGCACATACCCGGATTTCGACCGGACGCCAGCGTGGATGTGATAGAGATACCGCGGCGCCCGGAACAGTACAGTACGACGACAGAAGAAATGACCACGACTACCATGCTCAGTACAACAAGGGAGGAGGAGCTTGCGACAACGGAAAGAAGTGTCCTAAGAATGAAAAATAAGACGACGACGACGACGAAGATACACAGCAAGAAGAGGAGTAAGCCGCAGAAGAAGAAGAAGTCTCCTTCTATTTTGCCGTTCGGTCTTCCGCTGCTTGGCGGTGAAGGGGCGCCGCCCAAGCTGGACTTCTTCGGCATCATTCGTCAACTGGCACCGATTCTGCCGGACATTTTCTTTCCGAAACGACGCGACGACGACATCATCTTATTCGAAGAATATCTGGATCCGAACTTCCAGTCGGGATTGGATGCCAGTTCCACGGATGTGGATCAGGAGTTTTTAGATGCGGCAGCCGGAGACTCTTCGCTCCACTTCTCGCCGTTCGATTCAGAGGTGGATATTCATTACGAACCGCTGGACAGCGCCAAGTCACCGAACGACGTTCGACATTCCAGTATCCACTCGGCGACGACTTCTAGAGAAGATAGAGGCGACTACCATCAGCAGCGGAACTTTGACCAATCTCGAGCTAGATTTCGAAGTGATGCCGGCATGTCTCCTCCTCGTTATCAGGGCGTTCTGGATGGCAGAGGAGCTTCGTCTTTCAATACTCCGCTGCAACGTCGACAGCATTCGCCGCCCCCTCTGCTGCGCTCGCGCAACGGCCAGTTCCCTGCCGACTCCGGCCGGCTTCTATCTGAACAGCCACCGGGGGGTAGAAATGCCGGGATTTTCCGCTTTCCTTCCTCTGCTGAAGCGCCTGAGCGTGCGCCGCCGGTGCTCAGGACAACAACGCCGGCTCGTTTGCCCTCGGGGGATTCTCGGGTCATTGCGTCGGACACAACTAACGACCCTTCTGCTTTTCGTCCACCCCCGAATGCCTTTGCCACCTTCGGCTCTGCAGATCGCCCGTTTCCTGGTGTGCCCCTCTTTATTCGCATCCGCAGACACCCATGCACATACTGTACATAATGTGCACACTACGTAGAGATAGAAACAATAAAGCTGCACAATTTGTTAGCGGCGCCTTTGTTCCTGGTAGTAGGCCTTGAGAGTACAGAGCGGAGAGGTGTGATGCATGTGTTTTGTAGGCCTTCCTCCGGCCGGCTTCGGCCCACCTTCCGCCGTTCCTTTCGGTCCTCATCCGTTCGGCCCTCAGCTGCCTCCTCCTCCTCCTCCTCCCCCGCAGCCGGCCGTTCCTCCGGAGTTGGGTTCCAAGAGGCCGGATGGCCCCCTGCGCTCTTTCGAGTTCCCTCCCGACCGAGATCAGCCGGCCGCCAGCTGTCCGCCTGTCAACTGCGACTTCGACGGCACCCAGTTCTGCGCATATCGCACCGGCGCAGGCAGCGGAGACTTGCGCCTCCCGCCCGGATCCCTGGAAAGAGCCTGGAAAATCTCCGATCGTCAGGTCGCCAATACCCTCACCGGGATTTTTGCGGATGTCAGCGGAAGTACGTGTTGTACTGTATGTGTACGTAGAAAAGTAAGTACGTATACATGCACAATAAAGGTAGTACGGCAGGATAATGGCCCGTTCACGTCGGAGACTCGCTGAGTGTACGCTGTCTGCATGTCCTTGGCTCATCATACGTAAAGGGTATGAGCCATGGATCCGGGCGTACGCCCAGCGCATTTCCTTCCAATGTGAATGGGTCATCTTGACATTGAGACAAATGAGAGTTATCTAGTACGTATTACGTGCAACTGTGCAACGTAAGTAGGGTACGTACTTGCATTGCAACTATTGTTTACTGTAAAGGTGGAATGTTCGCATACGCGGGGTTGACGGATGACAAGACGGATTTCTTTGTGATGAGCAGCGAGCAGTTCACAAGCAGCGAACCCAGCACCCTCGAGTTCTTCTATCATCTGGCCGGCATCCAAGGCAGACTCAGACTCTGTGTCAACGATCTCACCAACTGCCCCTTCGAAAGCCTCGGCAAAAACATCAAGATAGACGCGCGCAAATGGCGAAGAGTCGCCATTCCACTCGACCCCGGCACAAAAACTGTAAGCCCTTCCTTCCGCCAATTAGGAATATGCAACTAGGTAGGCCTACATGGTTATCTTTTTTTGTGTACTAGAAAAAGTATGTTCTTCAGGTGCATTTCGTGGTGGACAATCTGAAGAAGAACTATGTGGTAAGAGCCTGAGCGAGCACTTTTTCTAGCAAGTCTAGTACGTACGTAGGGTACTATGGGGTTAACCCGCCTATGGGGGGAAATCCGCCCACCTATGGCACTTTTAGGTTGTGGTTGTCAACCTAGGCCTAGGTTGTCACCTTATGGCTACGAACGAAGAAATAGAGGCAGAGTTTCCCGAGATACATTTTCGAGAGCCATGTTTTGAATAGTTTACGGTCACTTCGTTGCGGGTTTTTTGGTTGCGGACGTTTCGTTGCGGACATTTCGTTGCCGCGGTCACTTCGTAACGAGAGCTTTCGAGAATTGGTCACTTGGTCGTGAAAACTTTCGTTGCTGGTCATTTCGTTGCGAGATTTGCCTAAGCCTAAGCCTGCAGCGAAGTGCACGGCAACGAAAGTACTCACTACCAACTGACCAAATCAAGGCTGGCAACGAACTGACCCGCAACGAAATGACCGGCAACGAAAGTTCTCGTTACGAAATGACCAGACGACGACCGCAACGAAAGTACCCGCAACGAAATTCTAGTTACGAAATGATCACCGCCGCAACGAAATGTCCGCAACCAAATTTCCGGCAACCAAACGACCGTACCCCGTTTTGAATGGGGGTAAAAGCGCCATAGGTGGGCGGATTTCCTTCCATGGGCGGTTTTACCCCATAGTTCCCTACCTACTTTTCTTCAGCCATGTTCGAGCTGCTGCTCCTATCTACTAAACTCCTACATGTCGACTTTCAGGTGGGAGTGGACGAAATTCGGCTTCGAAATGCGATCGCAACGAAAGATATTGGTTGTCGACGGGGATAAGCTGACATGTAGTAAATTAAGACCCATCCTCTATTTCGATGGTCGCACCGTACGAAATGCGATCGGACAACGTTTTGGGCACTCTGTCGATTTTGTCGGTGGGGTCGCACTTTGCACCGTGTGACCATCAAGATAGAGGTTGGGCTAATTTATGCGTACGTAAACAGCAGCATGAGTCTCTATTTTATCATTCAAAGTACGTAGCATATGCGTAATAAAACAACACAATAATTACGGCCTAACTCTTCACACTAACCACTATCCGGTGTGCTCTGCTTTCTTTGTGTTGACGGCCATTCGCCTGTCTCTATCCATTTTCCAATCTTCTCAATGATGGTGCCGGGTCGATAGGGACCCAGTCCTGATGCCGTAAACACAACACCGAGTAATACCACCGTGAATAAAAGCGGCTTCCCTGGAATTGCCTGAAATATGGTAAGTTTTAGTTTTTGGGTGTTGTAAAACCTATGTAGTATCTCGTCTTGATGCGTTTGCTAGTGATACTCATCAATCATGGACTCTAGGTAGCGACAGTACGGACTTTTTGATCTTTGTCATACCGCCAGTAGGAGGTATTTACTATTTAGTATTATCATAAGCAGGAATATACAGGGTGTATCAGAAGTAACTCTCTGGATGTTTGTGCTTATATCTTCACAACGGAGTGCCACATTCAAATGCGGTTTTTTGCGTTGAATAGCCAAGGCTTCAACGTTGATGCAGCCAAAATTTTAGCTTCCTAGGTTGCATTGTCATGGCGCTGTAAGCGGTCAAAGTTGCGGCGCCTTTTTTGGCGCAAAACGGAGGCAGGGCACTGAGGCGGGGCAACGAATTTGCCGTTTTCGCTTTTTCTCGCACTTTCAAGTCTGTTCACCATTCCACGCTAATTTTTATGCATTTTTGAGCAACCTTGTCGAAGTTAGACGTCAATTTGATCACCATGGCTTCAGCGTTCCAAGGAAAAGCTTGGATGACCGAATTTTGGCTGTAACACTGTTTGCCAAGTTTGAATCTGCAAGAAAGAGGCACGGAGGTCGAAAACTCTGCCGAAACTTGTGCTCCAGATAAAATCTGGGGAGAGAAAAACTGCGGAAGGAAAACTGAGGCGAGAACTGGGTTAGGTAAATTGGGGAGAGAAAAACTGGAGCCGATCTGTACCTGGCCGCCTAGCCCCCCAGCCGCGGGCGTCCACGTCGTGGGGGTGGGCAACGGACGGCATTTCGTCGGACGGCTAATGACGCGGCAATCTTCCCTGGCGATGACTGGATCATGGAGACCGGCCCCAAGTCCCAGGCGCAGGGGTTCTAAAATCACCTGGAAGACTGGAGGAGGCGTGGTAGGTGCTGGCGTCATCTCTGGTGGTTGCTGTTACAGTGCCTGCAGGGGCTGGGGGGGCGGTAAGCTTTCCTGGCTGGTAGGGATGGTTGGTCTACTAATGGTGCACAGTACATGCATCAGTCTAGGGCATGTGATATGTGCGGTGGTTGTTGGCGTGTGTGTGAGGTGTGTTGCAGCTGCTGCAGAGGTATCGTGGTGCCCTGGATGGCCTTCAATGGGAGGAGGTGGGAGGAGAAGAACCCCTTCCTTTTGCTGGTTCACACGTACTCTCCTCCAAAATAGGCGGAAATATCCGTCGGCCTTTTCAGGCTCTATCTTCATAAGGGGAATCCTTATGGCTACAGTTGTTGGTGTTGTGCTGAGTATGTGTATGTGTGCATGTGTTTCAGCTCAATCATTCTCAACCGTACCTAGTTCTCTGGAGATGGATGTAGTGGAGGAAGTACGTGTGGAAGAGCGGCAGCAGCAAGGGACCAACTCTGGTTCCATGCTGGCTGAGGTTGCAACAGGGGGGGGGGGGGGGGGGGGCAGGAGCTGCTTCCTCTGAGGAACTGGCAGCGGGGGTGAATAACATCTCCCTGAAGAAGGGGCGCCGGCCCAACGGTGGCAGCAGGATGCGGGTGCGGAAGCGGAAGAAGAAAGCAGCAGCAGCAGAGGCGGCGGCAGCTTCTAAACCCCTTCCTGGATCCGCATCCACCAGCCAGCCTCCTCCTACTCCTCAGCAGCAGAAGAGGGGTAGGGAGGAGAGTGCTACACCGGGCAGTGCGAAGCAGGAGGTGAAGAAGCAGAGGAGGGAGGATGGGGGTTCTGCTGCCGGATCCACCTCTGAGGTGGGTCCCAGCAAGGAGTCCTCAGGTGGCAGTGGGGGGATGGAAGAGGAGGATCCTAGTGGAGGGTCTTCCTCTTCCTCCTATGCGGCAGCAGCGTCCAAGGCGCTGAAGTTGTGCGTGGGCTTCCGGGGCAACTTCAACCAGAAGTTCACGGAAGAGCAGGCGAGGAAGGTCTGTGAGGCACTGGCAACAGCGCTCCGGGCCATCCCGAAGGGTGAGAGGCAGCCTCTCTTCGAGGGTTCTGGTCTGCAGCTGGATGGTTCTTTCCAGATCAGCTGCACGGACCAGGCATCCTTTGATTGGGCAGAGAAGGCTGTGGAGAAGCTCGTTCCGTGGGATGGAGCAGAGTTGGCTGTCTATCTGCCACCTGCTATTGTGCGGAAGAGGTTCAGGCTCTATGTGCCAGGTGGGCAGCAGAGTTGGAGGGCGATTTCGGCGGAACTGGAGGCTGCCAATTCGCACGTGGGACTGAGTACTGCTTTGTGGAGACTGTACACTTCAGGTGGTCGCCCGGGACATTTCATCATCGGGGTGGACATGGACTCTGAAGTGGTGCTCAGGGAAAGGTTGGGCCTGAGGCCATATTATGAGGTAGGCCGGCTTTCGCTGGCTTCCTTGTAATGTGGTCTCTGGTGAGTAGTGTGGTTGCTTTGCAGACTTAATCATGGTGTCTGCTCAGCTAAGCATTACTCAGATCAACCTGCAGCATAGCAAAGGAGCAACATCACTGCTTTGTCGTACCCTGGCTAAGCAGCAGACAGGCATGGCTCTTATTCAGGAGCCATGGGTCTTTCGGAATCATATCCGAGGACTTTCAGGCACAGGAGGCCAACTTTTCTCTGGTCACTGTGAGGATCAGCGTCCATGTCGGGCTGCGGTGTGGGTGTCCCGGGTGCTCACCGCAGTACAGTTGCCCAGGTTCTGTTCTCGGGACCAGGTTGCAGTCTCAGTTGAGTTTAAGGCAGGGGGAAGAAGGAGGAAGGCAGTGGTGGCTTCCACCTATCTTCCCTTTGATTCAGTGATGCCACCTCCATCAGATGAGATGGTGCAGTTGGTGGATCACTGTAGGGCCCAGGGCCTAGCGCTGATCCTGGGTTGTGATGCAAATGGCCATCATACTTCCTGGGGCAGCTCCAATTGCAATGCAAGGGGGGAAGCCCTAGCGGAGTTTTTGATGGGGACAGACTTGTTTGTGATCAACCGAGGCAATGAGCCCACCTTTGTGGTGCCTCATCGCCAGGAGGTCATTGACATAACACTTGCCTCACTCAGTCTTCTGGATGAGGTAAGGGTTTGGCGGGTGTCACCGGAGGTCTCTATGTCGGATCACCGGTACATTCAGTTCAATTTGGCAGTGGATGAGGAGCCTTTCTCCTTGTGGAGGAATCCACGGGCCACAGACTGGGAGGGCTACACACGTTCTCTCAGTACTGAGCTTGGAGAGGGAGCCTTTGATCCACTGGAGACGGTGGAAGAGGTGGAGGATACCCTAGATACCCTCTACCTCTCCATACTGGGGGCCTATGAACAGGCCTGTCCTCTCAGACGCAGGCGGGGTGGCAAAAAGGTGCCATGGTGGTCAGCTGAGCTTTCCCGCTTGCGTAGAGATGTCAGGAAATGTCAGCGACAGGCACTGACGTCTCAATCTGGTGAGGACTGGGCCAGGTTCAGGGCAACTCGCAATGAGTATAAACGGCTGATCAGATCAGCAAAGAGGGACTCGTGGAGGGAGTTCTGCTCTGGGGTGCAGTCCACTCCAGTTGCAGCTCGCTTGCAACGGGTTTTGAGCAGGGAGACCAGCTGTCAAGTTGGGCTCATTAGGCTGGCTTCTGGGGAGTTTGCGAGCAGTGAGGGTGAGGCATTGTCTCATCTTCTTAGAGTGCACTTCCCAGGGTGCCAGGAGGTGTCTGTCCGTCCAGTCCCCTGGGAGGCCTCTCCACCCCCTGCCGAGGAGGAATGGAGGTTGGCTGAGCAGGTTGGGCAGGAGGACAGGGTGAGGTGGGCCATTCAGCGTTTTGCACCATATAAGGCAGCAGGACTGGATGGCATTTTTCTAGCACTTCTGCAGAAGGGCCTAGAGCAAATTGCTCCTATCCTCTGCAGGGTGATTCAGGCTTGCCTTGCACTGGGGTATGTGCCATTGTCCTGGCGCATGGCAAAGGTGGTCTTTATCCCCAAGCCTGGGCGGCCTAGCTATGACCAGGCAAAGGCATTCAGACCAATCAGTCTGACATCGTTTCTCTTGAAAACGATGGAGAGGGTGGTGGACAGGTACCTGAGGGAGGGGCCTCTGCAGAGGTTCCCCCTTCAGGCCCAGCAGCATGCCTATAGGGCAGGCAGGTCCACTGAGTCGGCTCTGCACTGTTTGGTGCAGAGGATAGAGAAAGGCTTCAGCAAGAAGGAGTACAGTCTGGGGGTCTTTTTGGACATTGAGGGGGCTTTTAACAATGCCCCCTTCAGGTCCATAATGGGATCCCTTGAGGATAGGTCAGTCCCCCTCATGGTCCAGCAATGGATCAGGAGGTTTCTGCACTCACAGCTAGTGCAGGCCTCCATGGGTGGCTGTTACAAGGCAGTTCAGGTCAGAAGGGGTTTTCCACAGGGAGGGGTCTTATCTCCTCTCCTGTGGAACCTTGTGGCTGACTCACTGCTGGGGCGTCTGAACTCCCAGGGTATTTATACCCAGGGGTATGCAGATGATGTGGCAATTTTAGTGACTGGCTTGTGTCTCTCCACAGTGTGTAGAAGAGTGCAGGCTGGTCTTAGAATTGTGGAAAGGTGGTGTGAGGAAGCGGGTCTATCTGTCAACCCTGTGAAGACAGAAATGGTCCTCTTTACTCAGAAGGTCAAGAGGGATGGCTTTGAAGCTCCAAGGCTCATGGGCCAGGAGCTAAGGCTGGCCAGTGAGGTGAAGTTTCTGGGAGTAATCCTGGATTCTAAGCTTCACTGGCACTCCCACTTGAAATATTGCTACCAGAAGGCACTGGCAGCTTTCTGGCAGTGCCGGAGGGCAGTGGGCAAGACCTGGGGTCTTTCTCCCAAGGTCTTGATGTGGCTTTTCCAGGCTGTAATTCGGCCTCGGGTTAGTTATGCTGTGGTGGTGTGGTGGCCACGACTCAAGTTGGTGACTGCACAGGAGAGGCTGAGGAAACTCCAACGCCTTGCTTGTGTGGCTGCTACTGGGGTCATGAGAACTGCACCCACAGCAGCACTGGAGGTGGCTCTTGCCTTACCTCCATTGCATCTTTTTCTCCTACGGGAGGCAAGGGCCGCATGCTACCGGCTGGTAAAGGCTGGGGCTTGGGGCAGAGGGGGCACAGAGGTGGGGCACTGTTGCTTGAAGGGTGACATGATGGGGGAGTTCCCTATCATAAAACTCCCAAGTGACCAGTGCCTGCCTGTGTTTACCTTTGGACGGCAGTTCAAGGTGTGCTTTCCTCCACGGGAGGAATGGCTGAGATGGATCCCGTGTAGATGGGTCCTCAGGAGCGGGGGTGCACTTGGGGGATCAGGGGGAGGGTCTTAGTATCCCTCTCAGGTCTCATGTTACTGTGCCACAGGCAGAGGTGTGGGCTATTCTGGCCTGTGTTGAAAGGCTTGAGGAGCTTGGGCTTGGGGGCAGATCAGTCAGAATCTGCTCAGATAGTCAGGCTGCCCTGCAGGCCTTAGCACAGCCTAAGGTGAGCTCTACCCTTGTGGTCAGATGCTTCCAGGCTCTGCAGAGGCTTGCAGAAGGCAGTGAAGTTCAGCTCACATGGGTTCCAGCCCATGTGGGTGTGGAGGGCAATGAGGCAGCAGATGCCCTTGCAAAAGAGGCTTCCTGCTCTGAGTTGGAGGAGGAAGAGAAGGAGGGAGGGGTGGGTGTTGCACTGTCTGTGGTCAAACAGGCACTTAGGGGGTGTCCACAAATTACGTTACGCTCTGAACAAGGGTAGGGGGGGTCAGACCCAAATGTAACGGAAGCGTAACGGTGAACATAGGGGGGGGGGGGGGGGTCACGGACGGCTGCGTAACGTAATAAAATTTTTACCAAACTATTGGCGTGATATGTATGTACAGTACATGACTTTTGAGTTGATTTGTTTGCTACTGTTGTTCACCTCTTGACTGACATCCTTCAATGGTACATAAGTCTTTAAATGCAAGTAAAATTAGTAGCCTACCATCATAGAGCACCACCGTGCATTCATTTTTGAGGGGAATTTTTATTACGTTACGCCAATATACAAGGGTAGGGGGGGGGGGGGGGGGGGGGGGTCGAATCAAAAACGTAACGGAAGCGTAACGCATAGGGTAGGGGGGATAAAAATCGGGCCAGAAAGCGTAACGTAATTAATGACGACCCCCTTAGTGTCTGGCTGAGGCAGCAGCACACTGTCCACTGGCAGGGGGGTCAGTCCACCTGAAACCTACAAGGCTGTTGTCATGATCACCTTCGATTTTTTTCAAATTTTGCACAGTAGTAGTACCCAGTGGGACTAGCAGACCTGCCAAATTTCAGCGCCCAGCTCCTTGTGGTTCCAGTGATATGACCCTTCAAAGTTGGGGTTTGGAGCCACTTCGAGCATAAACAAGCAATCTTCAAACTTGACTATCTCACCAACCAGCCAGAGGAATGGTGGCTTATGGGATATCATTTGAAAGCTCTTGATGAGATCTTTCAGATGGTCTGGCAAAATTTTTCCCTAGCAATAACCCTTTAGGAAGTACAGGTATTTCAATACTTAATCCTTGATTATCTCAAAATTATCATCTCCGATTTTGATTTTGAGGTGATTTTTGGAAAGAACGCACCTGATTTACCCTATGTGCAAGTTTTTGTGCTGTTTTTTTGCCTATTAGCCTGAAAATTTGCGAAACTGTGAAATTTTCTACCTCGCTGCGAGCCATAGAAATCTGCCAATGTTGATAAAACTGGCCCTTCGTGCAGTCACAATTCAGTTCTGAGGTAATTTTTTAATGGGGAACGACTTTTTAGCATTGTTCCACCAATTTTTGGGCTGATTTTTTGACAAATACCATCAAAATACATGAAAATATCATCATAACCCTTTTACTGTGCAACCAATATTGGATACTGCAGCAGGATTATATCACAGTTTTCCACTTTTTCCAACTCATATGGGAAATACACAATGCAAAAACGAACAGACAAAGCAAAAAATCGTATTCCATCAAAAAGTGACTTGAGAACTGGATTATGAGTTCACCAAGGGCCAGTTTTACCAACATTGGCAGATTTCTATGGCTCGTGGCAAGGTAGAAAATTTCACAGTTTCGCAAATTTTCAGGCTAATAGGCAAAAAAACAGCACAAAAACTTGCACATAGGGTAAATCAGGTGCGTTCTTTCCAAAAATCACCTCAAAATCAAAATCGGAGATGATAATTTTGAGATAATCAAGGATTAAGTATTGAAACACCTGTACCCCCTAAAGGGTTAAAGATAGGCAAAAATTTTGCCAGACCGTCTGAAATATCTCATCAAGAGCTTTCAAATGATATCCCATAAGCCACCATTCATCTGGCTGGTTGGTGAGATAGTCAAGTTTGAAGATTGCTTGTTTATGCTCGAAGTGGCTCCAAACCCCAACTTTGAAGGGTCATATCACTGGAACCACAAGGAGCTGGGCGCTGAAATTTGGCAGGTCTGCTAGTCCCACTGGGTACTACTACTGTGCAAAATTTGAAAAAAATCGGAGATGATCATGACAACAGCCTTGTAGGTTTCAGGTGGACTGACCCAGGGGGCCCTTGGATGCAGGCAGGCTAAGGAGCTGCTTGGGGGGATTGACCTCAAGCGAGCCCGGTGTCTCCTGCAGCTTCCAAGGGCAAGACTTCGCACAGTAGTGGGACTGTTGACAGGCCACTGCTCTGTGAGAAGACACCTCTTCACCATAGGTGTGGCACCTGATCCAGTGTGCCCCCTATGCAAGGAGGAGGATGAAACAGCACTCCACCATTTGGGGGAGTGTGTAGCTCTGAGCTACCAAAGGATCCAGGCCATGGGTGTGGACAGCCTCACAGCTGAGGACATCCGTGGCCTGAGTGGGCAGGATCTCCTCAGACTCATCAAGAGTCTGGGGAGGTACTGAGCAAGACTGGTTCTCAGGGGTCCTGCAATGGGTAGAAATTCAATTCGGCCTGAGCAGAGCGGGGTGGATCATGACTGAAGCCCTGCACCCCATCTACTGGAACTGGATCTACTGGAACCTGGCCGCCTGCAAAAATGTGTCAAAATTGACGCTTTGCAAATCGAGCTGTTTGAGCCGTTTTCTGTTGGCCTAGAAAGCTGAAATTTTGGCTGCATCAATGTTGAAGCCTTGGCTATTCAAGGCAAAAAACCGCATTTGAATGTGGAACTCCGTTGTGAAGATATAAGCACAAACATCCGGAGAGTTACTTCTGATACACCCTGTATGTATAACATTATAAGGGGGAGGAATATGCAAACAGTGTAGTGAGGCAGAAGCAAGGCTAGCGACCAAGTAGTTCCGTATAGGTTATACGACTTTGTCAAATTTGTCCTTCCGTATATTCGACCAGTTGTTTCCGTATATACTGTACGACCATTTTGTTGGTCGTATATACGGAAAACGGAAGTAGTCGTATATACTGACGCCTTCCGTATATACGACCAGTGCGTTAGTCCATCACTGTGCCACTTCCTTGAGAAGCATACTGTTGTTCAAACCTGCTGAAAGGAGAACCCTGGTCTTCCTTTTGGAAGCGGTGAAGATTTCTCCACCCAACCAAACATACGATTCGTAATTATCATCGCTCTGATCTAAAATGATAAACACCAGGTACCATAACCACAAAGCACTAGAATTCTTGCAAGTACTGTACTGAGATTCAGCTTGTAGCTTTTTCTCCGCCGCGATCCAAATTGAATTTGCCAAATTCCAAGTCTGTGCAAATTCGAAGAACGCTGCGCAGCGCAGTTGTCTGTCGTCTATTCGATAATATGTTTTTTTGTAGTTATATACAGCTTCTTCGATTGGAATCGATCGGAGCAACTTGTAGGAATAAAATATGCAATGGATGGGACCTTTGAGTTTTCATATTGTCTTATTTGTAATTTGAATATAGGACATGCTTTGGTATTAGCGAAATGATAAACCAGGCAGACTCAACGCAATACGCCACGTGATGGCTAAACTGAAATGAAAGCTATTGGGTTTAGGGCTAAATTTAGTTCCAATTCGATACGAGATTATACAACGTTGCGAAATAGACGTCGCAGTAATAAATGGCGTTTCACGGCCTGGTAAAGTGATCCGATCCGATCACATTCATTCAGGAAACCAGAAACAGATCGGAGAGTAGCGGGGCGTTATGAAAGTGCAAGATCGCTCGTCTGGCTGCTAGATGATGTTGGACTCGTGACTTTTACTGCCGTTGGTGGGCAAAATGCGCTGATGAATGAAAGATTGAACTGAGATATCCGCCATGTCTTTTTTGGGAGATTCGCTGATCATGTTATTTTCACAGGTATGTTCGTTTGTTTGTGTACTTTTTTTAGCAAGAAGTTATTTTCTTGCAGTGGCATTATTGCATTGATTAGTAGATTTGTATGTTGCTGCTGTAGCTCTTCTTCTTTGGTGGCGGAATGCTGTTCTTTATGAAGCAGCTGTTTCGTGACTACGAAGTGCATCAGCGAATGGTGCAGACACTCTTCTCTGTCACGTTTTCCTTGTCCTGCGCCATGTTCGAGCTGATAATATTTGAAATTTTGGGCGTTCTACATTGGAGGTAAGACTATAAGACATTGGAGGTGGGAACAGTGGCCCATTCTGACTGTAAGCGATTCATATTGAAAAAGTAGACACGGTTGTCCATTCATATTGAAACGTGGACAGTGCAAAGTGCCATATTTTCACCGGTGTGTCTAGAAGTAACATGTACCCAAGCGTACGATTATAAAGTATACTCCGGTACAAAGGCCTTTGTACCGGAATATATACACGTTTCCTTGCGAATGGGAAAAATGCCACAGTCCGTCAACCGTTTCGTTACGAATCGGGCATAAATAAGGACGTTCCTTTGCATCTCTTCATGCTGTTGGTATGTTTTTGTAGAAATATTTTCAGTATTCTTTCCTTTTTAGTTCCAGAATTATCCACTGGAAGTTGGCGCTGTACTTGATGCTGGTGGTGCTGATTGTCTTACTGCCGTTTTTCTCTGCTTACTCAATTATCAGCAACATACGGCTTGGTACGATGATAGCATGCCCATTTTAGACCTAAAAAGCAGCTGGTGTGACCAGACTTGTTGACTTGTTTACGCCACAGTCCCCGATAGTGTTAGCGATGAAAAAATCCCACTATTTTTTGTGGGGAGTAGACTTCTTTGCGTTTCGTTGGTGGGTCGCAGCAAGCAAGTTGGGAATCACGAACAGAGAAAAAGCGTTATGGCCCTTTTACGTGATCGTATCGTTTGGTTTGCTTTCTTTTTAGTGCAAAATCAGAAGCGCTTGGTATTTCCGCTCAGTTTGACAGTTTGGCTCGCCTTCATTTGGTTCTTTTGGAAAATTGGCGATCCCTTTCCAATACTCAGTCCAAAACATGGTAGGCATCCGCGAGTTCAGGTGTTGGGTGGCCGCCACGCCAGGTCGTCCCTTTCTTGAAGCAAAACTTTTCTTGAAATAATTCGACGAACGCCGGACCTTCGCTATTACCGCCGATCTTTAGACGTTCAGAAAAGCGCAGTAAGAGGGGCGACCTAGCGGACGCAAGTAACGAACAACTCAATTCGCGGATATTAGAATGTACAAGAAGAATGTACTGTGTCTCTCTGATCTTTCACTTTTTGGGCGTCTGAGACAAAGAGTCTGACGCTGTGTTTGTCAGGGATATTCTCGATAGAACAGGCGATTAGCCGCGTGGGTGTGATTGGAGTCACGGTGATGGCTCTTCTGTCTGGCTTCGGCGCTGTCAACTGTCCCTACACCTACATGACTATCTTCATGAAGCCTGTCAGCCGTTCCACCATACAGCAGATGGAGCGTCGACTCATGCACACAATGGACATGCTGGTGTCCAAGAAGAAGAAGCTTCTACTGCTGCAGAGGGAGGCGGCTGAAGCTGCCGCCGTATTCAGCAAAAGTGAGAGAGAAATGCCTGCGCTTCATCCATGCTGCTCGTCGTACTCTGTGCAATAATATCCGTGTTCCAAATGAACACAAGTACATACAGTATATATGTAGCAGGTGCAGGGTACTGTGGGGTAAACCGGCCAGCTGAACTCCTATGAACTTTCTGTTTCGGCAAGTGATTGATGAAAGGGCAGATGCGGCAAAGATTTTTCCATAGTGAAGGCGGGGATGGTTTTTCAATTTTTCTACGGGCCATAATATATTTTTTTATACGCAAAATTGTTTACCCCACCTCGCCCCAAAAGGATACGCCCCCCTTGTTGCGACCCCCCCCTTTCCCCCGCCCCCCACACCCCGCTTTTTCTTGCGAGGGCGCGGGGCCGCGGGCGACGTCGAGGACGGGAGGGGGGGGGGGGGGGGCGCGGGGGGGAAGAAGGGGGGGAGGCAGAAAAAAGGGGAGAAAGGGGGGGGGAGAAAGAGAGAGAGGGGGGGAGGGGGAAGGAGCAAAAAGAGAGGCTGAAAAGAAGGGAAGAAAAGACAAGAGAAAAAAAAGAGAAAAGCAAAAAAAACAAAAAAAAGCAAAAAAAAAAAACGAAAGCAAAAAAAACAACACCATCACAACCACACCAACGCACCTCCCCCTTGAACCAAATAGCTGATTTGAAAGAGGAGAGTTCAAGGAATCGATTGAAATAGTAGTAATATTGCTTGTAATATTGCTTGCTGAGATACGCAACGCACTGAAGCTTAGGTGGCCGGATTTTCCCATGGCTCGGTCTATGTATTTATAGTACCCGTGAACGTGAAATTTGAGGCGTTTGTTTCTTCGTGTCACAGGTCAGCAGGGTGGTGGACTATTTCGTCGTTTGTGGGGCGCAGTGCGTGACACGAGTGGTTCCCGTGAACAGATGAATACACTGCGTAATGAGATCGGAGGCTTGGAGGAGATGAGTCGACATCTATTCCTAGAGATCGTGGAACTGAGAAACATGAAGGTGAATACTGATCGTGTGACGTGCCGCGTTCCGTATGGCCATAGCCGGGCCCCGAAGAGGGGGGAGGAGAGAAGTAGGACCGAACGGGAATCGAACCCGCTACACAGCTGTGGACTTAGGCACACCACCAGGTACCGATCCGGGGAAATTTGGCTAAACTCGCCTTACATACCTAGAACTTTGTTGCGTACACTACTGGCCTCGGACGCTATTACCATACGTACGCAGTACGTTTCAATAGCGAGCAGATGGGCAACGGTGTAATCGGGCTGTCAAGTAGTCAGTATGTAATGACTGTTATCTCTCAGGAACGACTGGAGTATTCCAAGACGTTGCAAGGACGCTATTTCAACATCATGGGTCACTTTTTCTCCATCTACTGCGTCTGGAAGATCTTCATCTCCACTGTTAACATTGTGTTCGATCGAGTAGGCAAGATGGATCCAGTATCGCGTGGCATTGAAATTGCCGTACACTACATGGGCTTCGACTTTGACGTACGTAGCATTATTTTGAGAGGGAGCATCCGGGTCAATGAAGTAGTGTTTTGATGGATCGTCGTCCTTCTCGTTACGTAAGTATTGGCTTTTCAGGTGAAATTTTGGTCGCAGCATATCTCATTTTTTCTGGTCGGTGTGATTGTGGTCACCTCTATCCGTGGACTTCTGATCACTCTTACAAAGGTAAGGGCTCTTTCACAGTGCAGTAGGTTTTGGTTTTAGAACTGCAGAGCTGTTGTTTTTCTTGAATTTCAGTTTTTCTATGCGATTTCCAGTGCCAAATCATCAAATGTAATAGTTTTACTGTTGGCTCAAATAATGGTAAGTGATGTAGCAGTGATTTAGACTTTATATCCCAATCATTTCACTTTTCACGTCGGAATAAAATATTTTACCAAAAAAAAAACTTTTCACGTCTGGTGGTTGTGCACGCTTGCTGTTTCGTTTTCAGGGTATGTACTTTGTTTCTTCTGTGCTTCTAATGCGGATGAATATGCCGGTGGAGTACAGGTTCGATTTTGACTTACCATATAAATAAATATACCACCCTACTTGTATGAGCTGCATTCAATCGCAACCAACGATTTCGTTTGTTTGTGCGTGCGTTGTTTAGGTCGATAGTATCCCAAGTGTTGGGCGATCTCCAGTTCAATTTCTACCACAGGTGGTTCGATGTGATATTTCTGATATCAGCTTTATCTAGCATAATATTTTTGTTCTTGGCGCATAAACAAGTAGATGAACGAGAAGAAAAATGATCGCTCGCGATTGGTGATGCGAAGAAACCGCTTCATACTTCTCCTGTACTTCAGTCATCAGCGATCATCGACCAATGCAATCGGTTGAGATTCTTAGGATGGGGAAATTACTTTGCGTAGCTATTTATTTTTGAATTAGGGGACGGAGTTCTTCTTTCGCTCTAAGCCTTTGTCGCGTTCTCATGAAAAGTATGCAGCTGATCAGAGTAGCCATCAGAAACAGCAATGATAGTGCCGATAGTATCCCTGCAAATTATAGGCGCATCATTCTGTATGTACTGCAAGTGCAGAGTGCGTGCATGCTGCCAGTTCCGCTTACAAACAGCAGCGTAGAGCTGGCCTTGATATATGGAGGTATTCTTTGCACAGGCTGTGTCCCATTCTGTCACTGGGAAATAGACCTGACTTCTGGCTACGAAGTCGCCAAAACTGCATGGATCTTGACAGTCAGAGAGCTCCAGCCGTTGCCGACTCTGATTCGTATCATTTCTGATCCATACCTAGTACAGTACGTACGTATGCACATGCAATAAAGTTAAAGGCAGCCATAGGTTGCCTACCTACCTGACCTGCAGTGAACCGCATTTTAGCAATTCGATTGGAAATAGCGACATTGGCTACTCTGCCCGTTTTGTAGAACAATATACTAACGAAAATAGCGCCTGCAGTACCTGGATTATTTCAGTGTCATTCATGTCATGCAACTCGATGGCGATGTAAGAAGCGTAGCCCCAGAAAAATCCTGTAGCACCGAAAGTTGCAGCCAATGCGCGTAGGTTTTCATCATGCTAAAAGCGAGCATTCTATATCTTAGCGTAGGGTTGCGTGGGTCAAAACGACACAGTTGAAAAGTGTTGCACAAACCCCAGAATATCCGACGATGACTTTTTCGGAATCTTCTGTGACAAAGTCGCCTAAGTTTTCGACAAGCTGTGACAATAGCCAGCCTCCAGTGAGCGATAGGCCGTCTGGATAAGAATAGACAAGCTCCCTTGTTCTAGTGTTGAGCGCCCAAGCTGACATGAACAACTCATTGGTCACACCATCTGGCCAGGAGTGGGTGTCACTGTGGTACCACTTCAAAAAACCAACCATGCTGTGTATTTGTTTAATTGTATGAATCTATATTCTATAGTATATTTGCTTGCATGTACTATCAAGTAGATGCATGCATGGTACATTGATTTGATGTGATCCATACTCTTCTGACCAATATACCGTACGTACTTCGCATATGAGTGGGTCAACCACTGGTCCGAGATCAAACAATAGGTTGTCAATGGATGCATTGGCCAGAATTTCCAGTTTTTCCACGATGTCCATGTTTTCATTTCTTAGCGCTGTCAGTTCTGGTTCAGTGGCAATGTGCCGCAAGCTTGGACAGGCCCATTTGACAGCCGCGTCACCCTCTATCTGTAACACAATGAATCTAATTTGACTATACGTCTAATAGCAGTTGCATGGCAATAAATGTAGGGTACAGTGTGATTTAACGCATGAAATGAATAAAGAGGATGAAGGCAAGTTGCGGTACTAAACTCACCCATTCCAAGAAGTCTCTTGAGTGTATTGGAACTGGAAGCCAAGGCAGGTCTGGATTCCAAATCTGTCGTTCACTCGGTGGGTACATGCCAGCAGCCAGAGCCTGCGCACTTGCAATCGTTCTATTATCTTCACCGGAGTAGAACTTCACCTGCAAAAAGTACTGCAGCTGGCAGGGCATAGTATTAGCGTTGCGTCAGGGGTTACTGTTTCACGGAGCATACTGTACGTACGTAATCTGGATTCCAGGTGAAGTTCATCAAATGCCCATACTGCTCCCGAAATTCTGTCCCTAAGTCGTAAAGCTGTCGTACACCCCTCTGAAAAAGAACAATCGCAACGTTTGAGGCACTATCATCAGCAACGGCGGTGCACTTGATAGTTGATAGGTTTCAAACCTTTGTAAGTTCTCCAATGCCTTCTGGCCAGGAGGCTGCCGAATTTTTGACATCCGTAGACCAAAGGTGGTAGGGATTACGGTCGCCGTGTCTCCATACTAGCTGCACAGCCTTCAAAGAAGAATGGGCCGTCCTTGCTCTTTCGGGAAGAATCGCGACAAGATAGAGCACCGTCGTTGATACTCGGAATATGGCAGAGGACATTGCTTCCTTTTTGCATCATGTGATCCACCCACAACACGCAAACCATGCGATGTGAAGCTCTACTCTCTCCTCTGTTTACGGATCCACGACACACAACGATGTTTTATCTCGCAACTGCTGGACACCTGACACAGCGTGCAAAACAGCACACTGTGCGCGCATAGCATTGCGCATTACTTTACTATTACCAAAAATATATAATTGGGCTTAGGGGAAGAATGGAGCACACAGTGTAAACGAAGGAGGCAATCACTGGCACATGTTCGCCCTATTTTATTGGATTTTTTGATTCCCCATTATAATGGCTACCCATTTTATTGGGTTTTACGAAACCATTTTATTGGGTTTTACGAACCCATTTTATTGGGTTTTTCGATTCTTTATTTTATTGATTTTTTCGATTCCCCATTTTATTGGGTTTTACGAACCCATTTTATTGGGGTTTTCGATTCCCCATTGTAATGGGTTTTACGAAACCATTTTGTTGGGTTTTACGAACCCATTTTTTTGGGTTTACCCATCATAATGGGGAATCGAAAAACCAAATAAAATGTTTTCGTAAAACCCAATAAAATGGGAACCCATTATAATGGGGAATCGAAAAACCCAATAAAATGGGGCGAATATGTGCCAGTGATTGCCTCCTTCGTTTACACTGTGCACTCCATTCTTCCCCTAAGCCCAATTATATATTTTTGCTATTGCCCGTGTACGTTTAGTTCGTACATACATATGTAGTTTAATCGTATGTACAGTGCAGTGTGATGCGCACAGCTCAGCATCGGCGAAAAAGGAACAGGTTTCGGTATAGGTAGCCTGTGATGACTAGGGCAAAATTTTGCCTGCTATGTATGTACGTACAGTGTACATGCAGTATAGTGGTACGGTAGGAAGCTTAGTACGATTCTTGGCTTGTTTCCTATTGTTTCCTTGTTTCCTAGTCGGTGCCTCTTATTACCCCGGTCCGGTCCATATACCAAAGAGCTCTTGGCTGCCTGCCTAACGGTGGTGGTTACGATACGACTTACGGCGCCTCCCCGAGTGCCGTCTTCTTTTACTCGTCGTGCTTACGCCTGTTGCACAAAGAGCTAGTACTGGGTCGCAAGGTGACCCCTCTGATTACGGTTCTAGCCATAGAATGGTTCTATCGTTCGCCTACGTATACACTAATGTGAGCGTGCAGCCGTATAGTACGTTTCGTACCTATCATATCATACATTATTACGTACGTACACAGGAATAGAACACTATGCATGGTAAGTAGCTAGCTGCTTCAGTTTGTCTTAGTAGCTGAGCTGGTGCGGTTTTTCGTAGATTTGGCTGACATCCAGCAATCGATGGCGCAGCATGGCCACAAACTAGCGGCAGCCAGCTCCGTTCACAAGTGACACAAAGCCTGACATTTCGCAACATGGAAAATGAGTAATGGTGATACGTAAAACATAGCATATCTCAGTCGTGATCTAAAGAAAAGCCTCGTGACAAATGACGTAATACGTCAACACTGCCTGCTCGCTCTTCAGATATTTCTGTTGATTTAGTATGCAAAAGCACGTACGTATGCAGGCTTTTGCGAGCGGCGTACGGTATGCAATGTTCGTACATAACTGCGTACATGCTAGCGCTCGGCTAGTGTTGAAGTGTGCTACGTGGCGTCTGCGCTTTTGTACCTAGCTATTCGCATCGAATGTATACTTACATAGAAGAAACCTGCCCTTTGCTTCATACTTACTATACATACCTCCGCTTTCGCACACTGTATTCTGCATCCGATGTAACGTGTCTACGATCTGGTTTGGTGGCTTTTTTAGCGCTGACTCTTCGGACCTGGAGCGAATTCAGCGGCAACTATACGGAAGAAAACCTACATAGGACATCCATAGTACGTACGTACTAAATTCAGACGCGTCGACTACGTGCAGGCGAACCCTGTCTTCTATGTACCAGTAGTACCGCCGACGCTTTTTCAAGACATATGCATCGAAATATGTCATGCCGTAAATAATTGTGCGTCTTTCGCCTTGATCTTCCTGTCAACTTGAAGTCCGTCGTTCGACGCAGTAACAATTTTCGAAATCACCAAATCATTTACTGGAGACGGATACTGTACAAACTTCAAACGTTTTCTTGACAGTCTGGTCGAGGAAACTGTGTCGCACTCCCTGGCGTCCCAAAAATCCTTTGTCATCGTGGACAATACACAACTACATACAACTATAGAAGATCCAGCTGCAGAGACGATCGAGAGAGGAGAGCAGCCGACGATCGCTGGTTATTAGAAGATGGCTGCGCTAGTGACTCCGATAATTCGGCCCGAGTATCAGCTGTACCCGGGAATGCCCGGAGCCGGGGGAAGGCGAGTGATGGTAAAGAATAGCGGGAAGAAGAGAGTAGCAGGCAGCGCCCCACAACTGCAACGACAGCGACAAAGAAACGTGACTGTTGGAGATCCGACGGCTGTGCTGGGAAAGCGCCGAACGCGCTCCGAATGCTCCGTCAGCAGCGCGAAAAGCGCACCGGACTGCGCGCTCGGTTCCACCTCATCTGCTTCTCCTGAGCATAAGCGCTCTTCCCCCATTCGCATCCCGAACTTGATGGAAGACATACCGGAGGAAGAGTCGGAATCCTCGCAACACAACATCTCCGACCCACAGGACGGCGCCCATGTCCGCCAACAACAGCGGCCTCTGGAGTTGAGGCGGAAAAGAGCCAATACTACGGCAACTGAGAGTCAGCCTGTGAGTCGTGAGCCGATGACGACAGCGACTGCTGCTAAGGATAGCGGGTCAGGAAGCAGCCCGGTTCAATGGTTCCTGAAGCAGTTCTCTTGCATATCTCCGGCCAAACGAAAAAGCTCATCCTGTTCTGCCCACAGCTCAGCATACGAGCAGAGCCTCCCTTCCAAAGCGGCATCATCATCATCACCGCCGCGATAAAGCATCCTACTGCAAAGAACTGCGTCGCCGTCTGTATAAAACAGAAAACTGCTTGAACGATTTGTATACCCACTTATCTTGTATCATGGCTGGAAAACATGTCGCGACCACCTTGCTAGTTTAGGCACCAGAGCAAGTGCGGATGAATAACCTTCCTTTTAGGATCAATGAGTACAGCCGGAGCGTGCTCAATTATACACTACTGCCGTGAGCAGTACTCATGGCATAGTGTATAATATTTGTTGGTAGTGCTAGGGTTTGCTGCATTGTAAACTTATGCTACAGTAATTGGATAAGTTTGGTATTATGCCGTCTACTTTTGAAAAGATGCATAAAAAAGAATTTTGAAAGGCAATACTCTGCATGAAAGGCTATTCCAAAATTGCTACACGGTTTAAAGCGAAAGCCGTAACTTTTAAAACAGGTCGCACGTACGTTCGTGCACGTATTGTGGAAAAATGCAGCCTGTACCTATGTAGGCTACACCAATATTTTCGTATTCCAATAGTTATGCTTCTTTCATTCATATAGCAAAATAATAATCGTTGGTCGTTGTATTCACAATACTTCCGCCGCTTCCAACCAGTTGACACTCATAGCGATCGCTGTTGTTGACATCTCTGACGTTGTACCCTTCACATCCGACTGTATCTTCACAGGATCGGTGACAGTCACTGAAGCAGCCAACCTCCAAGTTGGTCAGAATTGGTCCCTGTCGCCTTTTGCCCCTGGTTCCCACGTTCAGCTTCCGGCAAGTGCTTTCTTGTGTGGTCGCGGTCGCACTTTGAGTGGTAGTTGCAGTTGTGGTAGTTGCTTCGTTCGACATAGTGTTCGAGGTAGAGCAGTTGTCAAGTTCTAGAAAAGAAAAAATAGGTCGAAAAGCGACACGTTGTTATAAAAATTCCATTAGATTGAGAAATAAAATTAGGAAATGTTCCGTAGATAGCCCCATCACAATGGTAAGTGCCGATTATAGAAGCTATACACGAGAGGGGGTAATACACGAAGGGGGCAATACACGAGGGAATTTGACATTTGCACCAAAAGTAAGGTGTTTTTTGATTTTCTGAACTCGTTTGTAGTGGTTATTTGGCACGTTTTCAAGCTCCAATCATCAAAAGCAGCTTTCAACTTAAAAATGTGACATTTTTGTTACAAAATTTCCTCGAAGAGATGTCACTGGCAAAATACTCAGAACTGTTCCAAATGAAGTGCAGATAAACTCCTATGCATCAAAACACCCAAACACGCTGTTTTACCGACGTTAGTCGCCGATTTGGGGGCTATACACGAGAGGGGGCTATATACGGAGCATTACAGTATAGTGCTGCTTACCGTATATAAATTCGCACAGACGCGCGAATAGAAATGTACACGACAAATCCTCATATCTTCCGGTAACTGGCTTGTATCTTGTGCATTGATGATTGACAGAGTCCATGTAATGACCTACCACGATGGAGCTGACTTGAGAATAGTTGAACACAACGTTATCACCCTCGTACCTTTCAACACAGCAAGATAAAGGGGTGACAGACTTATGCAAAATAAATAAAGTAAAACCTTACAGGTGTGTGCCGTGTGTTATAAATACAGAGTGTCTCATAATAAACCGAACACTTTTCCGTGCATGTAACTCTGGAATCAAAGGTTGGATTTTCATGCGGTTTTTTGTATTTCGCAGCCAAGGCTTCAACTTAGATGTGTACAAAATTTCAACTATTTTCTCCACGTACTTCGGAAGTTGCGACGGTTTGAATCTCGAAACTCAAAATCGACGTTTTTCTTCAGTATGGTGAAAAAGGTTGGTTTTAATTTTTCAAGATACCCTGTTCCATCCGTGTGCTATGGTGGCATTGGGTTAATGCATAAGATACACATTTCCTAGCATTTTGGGACCTCCTTTTTTATTAGAGACTAATTTTATCTTGGACCATGCACAAAAGACCCCTAAATCGGCACTACCAGTGCGAAAAACCCTCGTTTTTGACCGCCGGAGAAAGAAGATGTTTGAGCACCTTCCAGTGGGCCTACGAAGCTAAAATTTTGTACACATCTAAGTTGAAGCCGTGGCTACTAAATACAAAAAACCGAATGAAAATCTAACGCGTGGTTCCAGAGTTACATGCACGGAAAAGTGTTCGGTTTATTATGAGACACCCTGTATCTCCGGATGCAGCCATCGTATGTAGAGCAAACCGGATAAAAATCTCTCGAAGTTTCAGCCATGTTGCATAGGTAATCGAAAAGTGTACATTTTTTAGTACATAAGGAAATAGAGGGCACTTAGACGCATGCGTTTTTTTATGTTCAATCCCGCCTGAAACTTACGGTGGCTGGATCCGGAGATATTTATTAAGTATAACACACGGCACAAAACCTGTAAGATGTACAATGTACATAAGTACGTAATTACAGGCGTGCGTGCGTACCACACAGTTCATGTCTAGTGCTGTTTTCTTTCTGTACCATTTGTAATTGTCAATGTTTATAGAATTTTGAAACGTACGCAAAGCCACCCATGTCTCCTGGAACGTCAGAGTTGTATTCATGCTGACTGCCTGGAAAACGCTGTCAGTTGGGAGCACAGCTAATCGACCTCTCCAATCAATGATTGAGAGTGCCTCAACCTTCGACCGACAATCCTCATGACTATCATTGAAGTTCATCGTATCTGTGTACACGCGGAAACAGCTGCAAGTGCTCTCCAACCAGAAAGCACCTCCCAGCTGGTCGCATACAGTTGTGTTCACAGCGGTCCCGCTTCTGACCCACGAAACGCTAGCTACATCTAAACTGAGGCGCAGCGTCAAGATACAGTATATGTTTAGCAGAAGAAGAAAAAAGAATGTTCATGCTTTCCTTACAAAAGACTAGCAGCCAACGAAGGTCTACCATTGTTACGATTTCATAACTGCCATCACCCACTATAGACCTATTGGAACATGTCCTGTAGCAATGCGTAACAGACTGTACTGTAGACAAGCTTTACGCAATCATGCACATCATGAATACCTACCATATATCACTCTTTCGATCGAGCTTCCCGGAAACGGTGCAGCTAAAGGATGAGAGTAGTGACCAATCCTGCGAGAATTCCTTTCAACTTTCCGTGACAGCCATGGTAGCCAGTAAACAGTTGCACAAAGGTAGCTAACAAACAACTCTGCCACCACAGTGACAGTTTTCCCTCGGGATGCTGCATGCTTAATCACCAATAGCTAATATTAGTACCGTATTTTTAGGTACCAACCAATAACCATAACGTTTGTCCTATGTACACCCTACTTCATGGAAAATAATGTCAAAACAAAGGCAATACCACATAACAGTCACATTGTAATTGTATGTACATACATACAAACATACACAATACAAACACACAGCCAGTCAACTGACAAAATACACGATGGTCAATGTACACGACAAAGAAAGTTTCAAATCCAGAACATTATCGCCGCATCCTTTCAACAGCACTACTGTTTCTTCTCGGTGCCTCGAGCAGCTGCGTTTCGCTTGAGTATGGCGCCTGGTGAAGGATAGGGTCTCATCTGGAAGAGTGGACCAGATGCAGTTGTATCCACTCCCGTCACTGCCTCATCGCCTCTAGTCAAACCACTGGACCACTTACCACTGCAATTACATTACACACATAAAATCCCCATCGCCAGCACCCCATCAAAAATAAATATAGCACACGACAGCAAGCAAAGCAAGGGAAGGGAGGTTGCATTACGGTTCGCATTCTCCATAGGAGGCTGGATCCATGGGGTCCAGTTTAGCCGCTTTCTCCTTCTCTGCAAATGGCAAACGTAAATGTTTCCATGATCCTGCATGCTATTGTTGCACAGTAAGTACAAAACGCAGGTCACACTTCTAGCAAAAACCAAATTTGCTTACTGCTTGATTTCCTTCGTCGTTCCTCTTCCTAAAATAAAAGTCAAACGTACTAGTATACTACAAGACAGCTGCCCGTGCATTATTATACTACACTGTATTCTCATAGCACATTATTGAATACCGTACATATGTAGCTACATTGGTACCTACTCTACGGTCATGCATACCTCTTCGTCATCCGAGTATTCCGGCGAGCGAGATGGCTCTCGATCGCGTTTCCTTCCTTTGCTTTTCTTTCCTTCTTTTTCTGAAGAAGAGACACCAGTCTCCTTCATCAGCGCCTCTCGCTTCTTCCGCTCAATTTTGTCGAAAGTCGCTGCAAAAAACAGCCTGAACATTGCACATCACACCAGTGTGCATGCACGTACGTACAGTACAGCCAGAAATGTATTCGTCTTGCTCCATTAGAGCAGAGCTGTCGTTTCGACCGCCCCGCCAAATTGAGCTGCAGTTATCACACACACGCAAAGCACGCCGAAGCAATTTTTACGGAAAGTACGCCGAATTTTGAGCTGTAGTGTGTGACAACTACAGCTCAAATTATCGGCGGGGAGGTCGAAACGACAACTGCTCTTATGGAGCAAGGCGAATACTATTACAGGTAAGGGGAAGAAATACAGTAGGTGAAGCGTTTCCGTACAAAATATCACGACCAAGTAGGGTCGTACCTTCCACACCCGTTGAATGCGTTCTTCCACACCCTTGGAAGGCAACTTCTACACCTACGGATTCCGTACGTACCTGTGGAAAATTTTGGACGCGATTGCGGATTCCACAGGTACGGAATCCGTAGGTGTGGCAGTTGTCTTCCAAAGGTGTGGAAGAACGCATTCCACGGGTGTGAAAGCAGGTACGTATCATGGTCGCTATCATGTTTTGTACGGAAACGCTTCACCTATTTATTCCCCTACCTATATAATAGTACACATTCCTGGTACAGTCAGCAGACATAGCAGTACAGAAAAGAGGACAGACTAGAAGAGGAAACCTTTAGCAATTTTTGGGGCTGCCTCTCCAATGACAGCTTGGGGGTGAGAAGGAGACAGCCAGGACACTTCGTCTGTCTCCTGATTCCAGTAGTAATAACGCGCAACACCAGCATCGTACACCTACAAAACGGTTTTTCTAACGCATTCGGAAAAGTTGCACCGCGCAATCGAACGACATAAGACTTCGCAAACTGAGATCACCGTGACCATTTTGAATGAAACTCGAAAGGTGTTCATCAACAATAGAATGGTACAGTACGAGTAGTACCAGGACTCCATAATACAGAAGGACTCTGAGCGCCAAAGCGTCCCCCACCTGGGGACCCCGTCCCCCACCTGGGGACCCCGTCCCCCAACTGGGGGACACCCACCCAACGCCTTTTGAATCTTCGCATCGTTTCTTTTTCGTGGCCGCTTTATGAAATACGACGTTCCGAACTGAGGGACAGCGTCCCCCACTTGGGGGCCGTCCCCAAGTTGGGGGACGTCCCCCAGATGGGGGGGGGGGGGGGGGGGGGACGGCGTCCCTAGTTGGGGGACGCCTTTGGCCCTTATCGGGCGTAGCTCTGTGCTTGCCGTTTGTTCACAGATTTATAATCCTTCTCTATTATGGAGTCCTGGTAGTACCTGTAACTGTATGTTGCACTGTACCTCTCTCCAGTGACTGGGAAGCGGGTACTTTCTCAGCATGCGATTCCGCCTCTTTACGTAGTCCGGCTCAAGTCTTTCCTCTGGTGTGCCATCTCCCCAGTGATCCCAACAGTACTCTACGCAACAGTGATAAGGGTTCCACTTGTTGGGACAGCCGATGGCACCAGAAGAGCGCTGAAATCCCGTGCTTGTCACGTGCAGCCCTCCTCCACTCTGCTCCTCGTCGTAACTCTCCGCTATCACCTCCTCATCTTGACCACCACCTGCATAAAGCATACAACATACCATATAGTAGCCTCGAGAAAATAGAAGACGGAGGAGAGGCGTTTATTTTCTCTGGTCACTCCTTGGGCTGGGCTACGGGTGCTCAAACAGAGATGACCAACGCATTATCGATCCGCCCGCCCGTCTTCTATTGTCTCGCAGCTACTCTACACGGAAAACCTATCATCTCATCTCCTTGATACGAAAGTAGTACTTCATACACTTGTACGTACACACTTATATTTGTAGCAACAGGCAATGAAATGTGTTACTATACATTGATTCTCATAACCGCCGTGGTTCAAAGGTGGTATGACCGTACAGGATGTATGTAGGTAGATACATGGCACATGGCTAGGAGGCCATTCACTCACCTCCTCCAGTGGCAGCTTCTTCCGTGACAATTCCTCGCTTTTTCAAGCGAGCCAACAACGCAGGAGGCAGTGGCATGCTTGCCTATTATACCCCAATGAAACGTCGATCGATTCGTTGTTGGACTAAACCTACTGCCTTACTAAAATAAAACAGCCGCAGCAGCATCATCTGCATCTGCATGCTTTTGATCACAAACTGCTGAGTTGTCAACTTAGAAAAGTTATAATAGCATTTTATTTCAGGCGTCCTTCATGTGCATGACACCTTGATTATTTGGTTCGTGGCACGGACTTCTAGAGAGATGTTGGCGGATTTGTGCCCACTAGCGCGAAAATGTTATGCGCGTCTGTCAGTTGCGCGATTCCACATGAGCGGGAAGAGAGATGCGCACCGTCTCACTTGCGCGATTCAATTGACCGCGACACTTTATTTTGCGTAACTCTCCATTTGCGCGACACCCCAAAAGCGCAAATGTATGTTTGCGCGATGCCCCAAAAGCGCGATTTATGTTTGCGCACTGCTCATTTGCTCGAAATATGAACTTTAACTTAGAAAATGAGGATGAAGCTGTCCTGATTTTGATATGGCAGAAACTGATCTCCATTGGACATTGTTTGAAAATTGCGCAGGGAAGATCACATCCTGGTGTCTGCATAGTAGAAGAAGCTGGAAGTTGGAAGTTGCAGGAAGTTGGAAGCTGGCCAGCTAACACCTGTGGGACTCTTCCTGCTTCTTCTTATACAGCTCAGGCAGTAACTCCTTAGCACCTAGCACTTAGACTTTGCTCCTTAGCACGCTGCCTTCCGAATTGAAAGTACAAAGGGTAGCTGGAGCTGGCATACAAGCCAGTTGTGAGCAGCTCGAATTTGCACAAACTGTGGCAGATCAGCAGCTTTCGGCTCCAGAGCGGCTCCAGCTTTCGGCAGCTTTCTGCATTATGTATTTGAATTTGACTAGTAGGTGCTACTTTTATCCTGAGACTACCATTGGATAAAAACTCGTCTCCTAAGGAGACGCAACATCACTATAAAACACCGTTTTTTTGGTCGCGCAAGTGAGAATCGCGCAAATGCAGTGTCGCGCAAAGAGGCATTGGCGGAAAATTTTTTCGCGCAAACGTAGTTTCGGCGCAAAGTGGAGGGCGCGCTTTCGGAGCAACGCGGACTTGCGACGTCGCGCAACTGACACATCGCCCTTTTGATTTCGCCCTTCTGGGTGTTGCGCAAGTGAATTTCGCGCTACTGGGCACACCCCTGTTGGCGGTTCTTTTGTCATGTCACGGGCATTGTTTTCTTTGCCTGCGTGCGGTGCACTGTCATCATCCCATAAATCATAAACTGAGGAAGGAGATTGGACGCTGAAACTGTGACTGGTCATGGGCTCGGATAGGAAGGACAAGCATGAAGAATGGCGGAAGCGAGTGATTGTGATAGCTGACCAAGTGGACAGTGAGCTGGAAGAAGAGAATGGCATGATACAGAGAGCTCGCGATCCGAAAATGTGTCACCACGGCGCCAGATCCAAATGCACCCATTGCCTTCCCATTGATGTATGGTATACTCTAGTTGTCGTGCCATTGTGTATGAACATATAGTCGGAGAAACGATCAAGAGTTCGCTTGACAATTTTGCCGCTCCTGTGGCAATGTAACATTTCTAAAACATTCTAAACAAGAATAGCAATAGTTTTTGAAAAAGGGTCGAAAAGCCGGTTGCTATTCTTGTTTAGAATGTTTAGAAATGTTACATTGCCACGGGAGCGGCAAAATTGTCAAGCGAACTCTTGATCGTTTCTCCGACTATATGTATATAAGCGGTTCCTAGTTCGGGCTCGGCGTAGGTATGAGGTGTTTGAAGTTACTGGTCGCTGGGCGCTGGACGCGGAGGGGTTAACCACTGGGCGCTGAGCGTTGGGCGCTGGGCAGTGAACAGTAGTATCTGTTTTGCGCAAGCGTATGAATGGACATACGCTAAGGCTAGGCTTAGGCTTACGCTTAGGCTTAGGCTTAGGTTGGGGCTAAGGCTTAGGCTTAGGTGAAAGCTAAGGCTTAGGCTTTGGTATGTATTGCATGCAGAGGGTTCACCTCAGCCTAAGCCTCCGCCTCAGCCTAAGCCTAAACCTAAGTACGTTCATGCGCTTGCGCAAAATAGATGCTACTATTCACCGGCCAACGCCCAGCGCTCAGTGGCTTTAACACCCCGTCTACGGACGGGGTTTGCCCCGTCCATAGACGGGGTTTGCCGGGTGGCTACGGACAGGCGGATGCCTGGGATTACGAAGGGGGTTAACCGCGCCGCGCCCAGCGCCCAGTAACTTGAAACACCTGTAGGTATGTATCTAAAATAGGCGCGTACTGTACGTGTTTCCCACTTTCCAAGGGTGATGGCGCGTTCACCAGACGTCCGTTACGTCCGTCCGTCCGTCCGTCCGTTCGTCAACCCATAAGTGTTCGTCCGTCCGTCCGTTCGTCAACCCACATGAGTTGACGGACGGACGGACGTCCGTTACGGACGTTACGGACGTCTGGTGAACGCGCCATGAGGCATGAGAGGCTGTATTTGTATTGTAGCCGTACGACGAGAGTTACTTGGCGCAGAAGGAGATCAAGCATATGTCGTTTCACGCGTTTGTGCGAAAGACGAAAGACGCGGACATGAAGGGCGGAAGCAGCAAAGCTCGATATCCACTGGAGAATATCAAGTGCAGGGTGAAACCAGATTGCAAGTATCACCCGCCCTACCCGACAGCCGTATGCGCAAAATGCCAACCTGATCCCGTAACGCTAAATCGACAGGTGAAAGTCCCTTCTCTCTCACATATACTCAATTGAAGAATATTGGCTTTGCAAGAGTAGGGTACTGTGGACCCGGTCGGTTCTAGTCCCAGCACAGTGGAATTTTTTGTTCTGGCTAACTGGGGGATCGCACAGTATCCTATGTATATCATTTGCTTAGCACAGCGTGTAATGGTAAGCGTTATTGCAGCGTTATCGGCACGTAGACAACATCAATTTTGACAATCCGATGCTGGTGAATCAGTTTCTGGACTTCTGGCGTAAGAGCGGGCATCAGCGCGTCGGATTTCTCATTGGCAAGTACGAAGCCTACAGCGATGCACCGCTCGGCATCAGAGCTGTTGTGTCGGCCATCTACGAACCTCCTCAAGTAGCTAATGCTTCCTTCTTGTACCTATTGGCTGCGTGTAACACAAAAGGACGCCGCGCTGCATCCTCTGTGCATTTGTGGTGTTGATTGTCTGTAGTTTTCTACGGACACTTCCGTGCAGTTGTATCCAGATGCTGAGGATACAGCAGTGGATGATCTGTGTAGTGCGCTGGGTTTGCGTCGAGTGGGCTGGATATTCACTGATCTGACGCCTGAAGAAGGACTCGCTGTCAAGTGCACCAGAAGCCCCGTACTGACTTCCTCTTACTATGCACTGACTATACTTATGCGTGCACTGGTGGGGAAAACGCATCTCGTTCTTGCATTTAGGAGTCGTTTTTGGTGTCGGCTGAGGAGTGTATCACTGCTGGGTGGCTGCAGTGTCGCTTTCCAAATGTTTGTCGATTGGCGGAAGAAGGATACTTCGGTTCCAAATTTGTCACCGTCGTTGTCACCGGTAAGCATCTGTGAAGTGAAGGGTGCAGTATTTCTGTTGTCTTTTCGCCTTCATGCATGATGTTTTGTTCGTACAACAGGTGATATGGAGAATCAGGTGCATATCTCTGGGTATCAAGTGTCGAATCAGTGCGCTGCTTTGGTGCGCGATGATTGGCTGGTTCCAGTCGCGGATGCACCGGAGTTTGCTTACGTTAGAGACGACAAGAAATGCGTGCCGGATGTCAAATACATGGTACGCTTTCGTTTCTTTCAATCCTATACACTAGCGTGGTCATGTGCACGTGTAGGCTATGCGAGAGGACATAGAGATAGGGTTTCTGTGTAGGAGAAGGATAAGTACGGGAACCAGGTGACGAAAGAAGGTCGTCCGCTGCCGGTGGAGTATTTGTTGGTGGATGTGCCTGCTGGGATGCCGAAAGATCAGAGCAAGCATACGTTTCGGTCCACTGCATTCCCGATAGAGAACAGGGAGGCGTTGAGTGAGCTGCAGAATCTGGATGCCTTGCGCGCGGCCTGTCGCCGACACTTGGCCGGAGGAGGAGGAGAGCAGCTGAGTCTCTTCTCAGACTTCCACCTCTTGCTCTTCCTCCTCACCAACCCCACCTGTCCCATGTCGCTGGTGAGCCAAACGCGTATTGTACCCATTACATTAGTAACTCGCATCTTTATGCCCATTTTGTTTTCCTTTCTTACAGGACGGCATGAAAAGCTTGTTGGATGCTGTGAAAGCGGAAGACGTGGAGCAAGTGAGTCTATGGCTCAAGAATTCCCCGGATTGGGCCACGTTGGAGCACCTGATGATGTCCCAAGGTACAGTATGTATGTACGAAGGAGATGAAGAAATTGCAAAGACCCGCCCTCAGCTAAGCGAGGCATTCATTTTCTCTCTGTCAGCCACCTCGCTGTTCCTCAGTCGTGCTTCTGCATGTTGAACGTTATCTTTTGTTTGCAGAAGTAAGCGGAAGTGGGAGTGCTGCTGCGAGTAGTGTAACGGCGAGCAACGGACTGCCGCCTTCTCTGCAATCAGCAGTTCAGCAGGCTGACATACAGGAGATTCCAGTAGCAGCTACTGCACCCTGGCCCTGCCAACACTGCACTTTCGAAAACGCAGCTCTCAACAGGGACTGTGACATGTGCGGACTGCCGAAACAGCATTGACTCACACCCACCAGGCTACAGCTTAGGAGGAATTGTAGGCGTGTAGTCTCCTTCCTTGTCTACTCATGTGACATTACTTTTTTCTTTTATTACCCTGTGTTACTGTTCCATCTGCTTATGCAATAAAGTATTGTGTTCGGTTCCTGTTACTAAATGAAGCTGCATGAGTTGAGTATACCTACTGCCTACATACTACAGAGTGTCTCAAAATAAACCGTCCACCTTTCCGTGCATGTAACTCTGGAACCAAATCATAGATTTTCATGCGGTTTCTTTTATTTTGTAGCCAAGGCTTCAACGCAGGTGTGTACAAAATTTCAACTATTTCGTCCACATACTTCGGAAATTGCAGCGGTTTGAATCTCGAAGCTCAAAATCGACGTTTTTCTTCAGTATGGAGAAAAATCTCGGTCTTATTCTTTCAAGATACCCAGTTCAATGCGTTTGCTACCCTGGCACTGGGGCTAATGCATAAGATACGCATAGATCTTTTTTCTCGAAGCTTCGAGGCTAATTTTGTTTGGACCATGCACAGAAGACCCCCTAATCAGCACTATCAGTGCGCGAAAAACCCTCGTTTTTGACCGCCGGGGAAAGAACGTGTTTGAGCAGCTTCCACTTGACCTATGAAGCTCAAATTTTGTACACATCTGAGTTGAAGCTTTCCTACAAAATACAAAAAACCGCATGAAAATTTAACGTGTGGTTCCAGAGTTACATGCACTGGAAGGTGGACGGTTTATTATGAGACACCCTGTACTGTGCAGCTACAAATGATTACTGCAGCAGTATGTACTACTTACCAGTGGCCCGTTACAGCTTCGCAGTAAAATCCTTTTGCAGATCTGGCAACCCTTTTGCAAATCTGGCAACCCTTTTGCAGATCTGGCAACCCTGTTTTAGATCGTGATCTGTCAACTCAACTTATTAGGCATTTGGCAACCACTTTGGGCAGTTGGCAAAAAGTTGCATATCTGGCAACCCTATCGCAGAGTTGGCAACCCTATGGCAGATCTGGCAACCGTTTTTCCACGTAGATCTGACAACCATTATGTGCATCTGGCAGCCATTTTGCACAGCATCAGGCAAAGTGGTCCATGTGGCAACCGTATTGCAGGTCTGGCAACCCTTTTGCGCATTTAGCAATCTGACAACCCTTTTGCAGATCTGGCAACCCTTTAGCGCATCTCGCGATTTAGTCTCGTGTGCACTTTCGGGCGTGACCATTTGCAAACGCTGGCTTGAAAACCTGCGTCGTTTGGTTTCTGCGACATTTAGTACTGAAATATCGATTATCGATCGATTATTGGTAATCGGCTGATCAGATCAAAAATCGCAGGCCTTTCTGGCGTTCTCGGGGCCATAAGCTATCGAAAGAGTCCTGGACAGATGCTGTAGCTGCAAAATTGAGTGAGTTATGAGTGAATCTGCGCGCTGTTAGTACTAAAATATCGATTATCGATCGATTATCGGTGATCGGCTGATCAGATCAAAAATCGAAGGCCTTCTGGCCGGCCTTGGGATCATAAGCTTTCGAATGAGCCATTGGCCGACGCTGTAGCTGCAAAACTGAGAGAGTGTATAGCATCACACACACACAGACATCAGCCCTATTTGTTAGTAGATATACCTACATATATACGCTACGACGTATAATACGTACGTCCACGATTCGATCGGCAGTTCAACGCACATGCACGAATACCACAGCAGCGTTCTACGATATTTCTTCAGTGCTGGTGTCCTGTAGTCGCTTGTATTTCTTTCGTAGTGGCTCTAGTTGGACTTGTACTTCGTTACAGGCGTTCTCAATTTGGTAGTTCTTCGTCACCAGACCAACCCAGCTGAAAACACGAAATCAATCAGTCGATAAACTACGAGCGTTGACCTGACCTATAGATAGCGCTGACCCATGGCATGCATGATGTGGATAGCTGTGTGTGCGTGTGTAGGGGAATACCTGGCTTCCAATGCCTTGAGTTTCTCTCCGGCTTGTGTCTGTTTCCGCTTTCGATCATAGTTGATTTCTTGTATTTCGTGGCGCAGTTTCGTCAGCTCGTTTTGCGCTTTGGTTAGCAGTCTTGCTAGTGTGTCGTTGTGAGCCTTCCAGGCTTCAGGCCCGTACTCTTCCATCAACTCCAAATTCTCCAATCTACACTCAGATTCATCAATATGTATGTGTACAGTATGGAGTACGTGCTTTCGTATGCGGTCGATACCTGACACTCTGATGTTCCAGCTGGGCAGAAGCATTGTCTACGGCTTCCTGCCAGGCGTTCACATCCACTCTCTTGCCCGATTGGGGTTCAGGCAGCTCGTATCGCTTCATACTCAGTTGTTCCATAGGCAGACGCTGCTGCAGTCTCTCCATCTCTGCTGTCAGCACCTCAGTCTACAGATATCCCGCAATCACAGAACCACGCATGTGTTGTACCTGAGGGTGGTACTTGTCTTAGCAACATGCTTGTACCCTACCTCAAACGGATCTTTCTTGGGAAGAGGCAGATGCACCAGGTAATCCTTAGTGGGTCTGTAGATCTTGCACTCCTCTTGAATCAACTGAATCGCCTAAAACCAGCAAGGAAGCAGCTATCAAAGTAGGAACATAATATACCGACATACAATACATACTAGCATTGCACGCAGCGTCAAGCGAAGTCTAATAATGGCTTACAGCTTGTCTAGCCGCGTCGTCATATCCTTGATCTATGTAAGGGAGAGCATCAACCAGAGCTTCTGTTTTTCCTGATGCCATCTCCCGCTGCGGATGGGCAAGTAATGCTGTCTGCCTGAAGTTAGAATGCTACAAGACCGCACAACACAGATAAAATACATCCACAAAATAGTGTAAGTGGTTCAAACCACGTCATTCGATGACAGAAAAGTGACCAACAACGATAAACTTTATTCAGCAATAACCATCAAAATGCAGTAGATGTAGATCACAAACAAAGTCGGAAAGCTGGAACAAACAGTAGCAAATATAGCCTAGCCTACGTGGGCTACTTTATAACCGGTAAACGAAACTAGCATTATGACATCGCATTTGATTAGTAGCAGCGGTGTGGTTCAGTATCTATCCAACTAACATCAGCAATAAACAATCAAATATTCCTGTACAAAAGGCTTAAAAATGTGAAATCCTCCTTTCTCAGAGCATGGCACAGCCAATCTTTCCAGAGATTACAATCAGTGCTAGGTAAAAAGACAACTGAGCAAGACATGGTCTCATGGCCACTTTTGCCTATTCAATGCCATCAAGTAAACTCCTGGGAATGTACATACTATAAGTACTGCATTATATATTATGCATTATACCCACCTAAAATCCCATGCCATCCATCCCATATTTTACAGTGCATCAACCCCTGGAACACATTACAAAGTCGCGTGCATGGGCGCTACCTAATCCTTGAATCTCTGGATCATGAAGTTGTTCCCGGGGTCCTTGTCGAAACCGAAGGTCTTGTAGAAAGGGATCAGATGGTCCTTGCACTCGAGCGACAGCTTGTAGCAGCCCAGATCCTTGCCCAATCCTGTCAGAACTTCCATCAATCTGCAAATGTGTCAATGCAATGCACACACAGACAGGTGCGCGCATACAATAAGTACATGTGTAGAATCCAGTGCAGATGTGGGCAGGCAGGCACAACACAGTTCTGTTGTCATACATTTTGCCCAGCTTTCTGCCTCTGTAAGCGTCGCTGACCACCACATCTTCGATTCGGCCTCTGATGCCAGCGGAATGAATGAATTTCCGCTCCAAAACGAGACTGGCCGATCCAATCACTTTCCGCTCGAAAGTGTCGTTGTGATCCTCAATCACCACAATGTAGTATGCTCCAGCAGCTTGCATAGCCCAGAATTGCTCTAACAAACAGCATCCACAAATACTGTATCACTTACGAATATCTTACATCGAGGAACTGCTTACCTTCGAACTGTGCCCTGCTGACGTCGCCCACAGTTGTCAGCTGTGTGAGTAGCTGACAGTAGCCCTTGTCAAAGTCCCCAACCATCAAAGGACGAATACACAGGCTACTACTACTGGTGGGATAGAGTACGGAGTCCGCTCCTTCCTTCTCCGTTGCAGAGCGACGAAGATAGAGCTGCAGCAGTTTCCGCCAAGGAAACAGAAAATCCTCCGCAGGCCATTGCGACATAGCGAGCGCGTACGGACTCCGCTCCGCGTCCTAAACAAAAAAAACAGCACCATAATGTAGCTGAAACACGTATTCTTGCAAGAATTCAGTTCAAAATAGCATTCAAGTCAAAAATGCATAAAAGAAGACGCACAAACAAAGGAAAAGAAAGGAAACCTGCTGTTCCGGTGTGTCCTGGCCGAAAGGAGACAGCGTTTGAGTGGAGAAACGAGAGAAATACTCGGTCATGTTCAGCGGACTCTCACCCACACCATAACCATCCTGTAGAAGCAGTGAACAGTGAGAACGAAAAAGTGCGATTCAATAACCAACAAATATGGAACACATATTCACCATATGCAATAATAGCCAGTGCTTGTTCGCGAGGCGACCCCTCTGAACTAACCTTCATTTTCAGTGCAACTTTTGATCGGTACGTAGTCGACGTGAAGGTCGGCGCGGAAAGAAACAAAAACGAGCAAGAAAGACGACCGCGCCGACCTTCGCGTCGACTACCGATCGAAAGTTGCACTGAAAAGCAAGGTTAATTCAGAGGGGTCGCCTCGCGACCAAGCACTGGCTCTTATTGCATATGGTGAATAGTCTGGCCAGTAGCAGTTGGCACTTGGACTCAGGCGAGTTGCGTAGTTTGCATGTACTTCTGCTAAATAGGAGTACACGAAGCGTGGACAGAAATCCGTATTTGTAAATCTATTTTACGCAACGCGCCTTGCGTCCAAGTGCCAACTGCTATTGGCCAGACTATAGTGCAACACAATTTTGCACAATCAGTAGAGCGACAGACGTGTGAAGTTGCTTCATCGCCTGGCTCATTCGAAATGGACATGCGTACTTACAGCTACAGAGCGTTCTACAACACAGTTCTACGTCCAACCAAAAAGTGCGAAAATGCAAAAAGTTACCGAAGACAAATCACTGGGCTTTCTCGACTCATTGATGTTATTATTGTTGTTATTCGCACACATTTGATCCGCCCCCGCTTCAACTTCTTCGTTTGCCAACACAGATCCCATCATATCCAGACGAAAACGGAGCTTGCCAAATCAATAAAATCTCTTTCTGCCACCAGTTGCTTCGATTTTTCATTTTTCTCTCTCAATAAAATGCAAATAAATAATTTTGTTTTTTTTATAGCAAAATCTGCAAACAGTGCACTGCGACACGGCACGAAACCGCATAAGAAGGCGACAGACAAGATGAAAAGTGAAGCGATGGAAACCAAGGGCTTGCAGTAAAAGGACTATCCGCTATGAAGAAAAACCCGTAAACGAAGATGCCGACAAATTATGCAGCACTTAGCTCGGCGATAGCGAAACAGGGTGAAGCCGTGGGTCGGGGGTCCCATACAAACAAATACTCGAAATCGATCAGAGATTTTCGGGACAAAAAAATTTTTCCAAAAATGACGTCATTTTCCAGAGAACCAGGCCGTTTTCGGCCGAAGAGGCCAAAAAAGCGCAAATCCAGCACCTTCAGGGGCCTATATCTCGACAACGACGTTGCGGCAGAAAGTTGCCGCCATAGTGAAACCTACCCGGAAGGATCCCCTCTTTCACCACATACCACTGGCAGACCGCTAGTTAAGGCCTAACGCGTTTATTGAACCATATCTTTTCTTTATCAAAAAATTCACCAACCTTAAATTTATTGTTCCTTTGATATCAGACCACCATTAGATGCGTCTGATCAAGCTGATTCCGAATATGCCACTGGTGTCTGCAAAATTTGCATAATTTCAGGAGTTATGACCCTCCAAAGTGCCCCTACTTTCCAAAAATCGCGATTTTTAGCGTTTCTAAAGTCATAAGGGGTTAAATTTTTAAACAAATTTTTCTGACCTAGTTTTATGCGTAGAATCCGAATTTGACCTTGATTTTTCCATTTTCCCACATTTAAGGCCTTATTTTCACGATTTGAAATCTGAAAAGTAGAAAATGGCAAAAATAAGGCCTTAAATGTGGGAAAATGGAAAAATCAAGGTCAAATTCGGATTCTACGCATAAAACTAGGTCAGAAAAATTTGTTTAAAAATTTAACCCTGTATGAATTTAGGAATGCTAAAAATCGCGATTTTTGGAAAGTAGGGGCACTTTGGAGGGTCATAACTCCTGAAATTATGCAAATTTTGCAGACACCAGTGGCATATTCGGAATCAGCTTGATCAGACGCATCTAATGGTGGTCTGATATCAAAGGAACAATAAATTTAAGGTTGGTGACTTTTTTGATAAAGAAAAGTTATGGTTTAATAAACGCGTTAGGCCTTAACTAGCGGTCTGCCAGTGGTATGTGGTGAAAGAGGGGATCCTTCCGGGTAGGTTTCACTATGGCGGCAACTTTCTGCCGCAACGTCGTTGTCGAGATATAGGCCCCTGAAGGTGCTGGATTTGCGCTTTTTTGGCCTCTTCGGCCGAAAACGGCCTGGTTCTCTGGAAAATGACGTCATTTTTGGAAAAATTTTTTTGTCCCGAAAATCTCTGATCGATTTCGAGTATTTGTTTGTATGGGACCCCCGACCCACGGCTTCACCCTGTTTCGCTATCGCCGAGCTAAGTGCTGCATAATTTGTCGGCAACTTCGTTTACGGGTTTTTCTTCATAGCGGATAGTCCTTTTACTGCAAGCCCTTGTGGAAACGGACGGATTGGGAATCGATCTCGATACGACGGCGCGGGCGCGGCGTGGCTCTGTCCAGCCTGGACAATGGGAGTTGCGTGCTTCTTTCTTGCAATTACCCATACAGAAAATGAACTAACTTAGTGAAATATAGAAACAGAAGAAAAGAAAAACTTGTTTCCGATGCTTTGGCGATGGGTCTTGATTGAGGTCTTTTCGAGGAACCCTTTCCTCGATCATAATTTATTAGGTTACAGCGGTTTTCCTCGCAGCTTTTATTGCTTTCTGCACCCATACATTTGGGAAAACCGACTCTCGCATCTCGTCGAAGAACATTTCCAGCTGCTCCAATCTTGCTTTCCTTTGCTCACCGGTGTATTCGTACTATGGTACTATTCGTACGAACTTCTTTGGTGGCCAAAAGCAGTACGAGTACTTCTGTACGGGCACGGGGCAAGGCTACGTACGTAGAATTGATAGAGGAGGTTTCCTGTTCAATGTCGAAGATAAGCCGACATATTTTGTTTCCATTGATTTGCCGCTATATTGTATTGAATACTCATGCGTCACTCACTCTATCTATGATGATACCTGATATTGTATCTCACGAATGCGTTATGCTTGTACAGTAAGCTGCGCACTTAAAATTTCTATGTGCGAGTTCTGCCTGGTGGCCTTTATTAGCGACGGTTGTCAATATGCCTTGATTGCAGCCTTTTGTGTGTCGGGTGAGTCCGGCCCCGGTTCGCTTCTCTTACTTTCTTTTGATGAACCGGAGGCTTCATGATGCTTGATCGACCGAAGAAGCTCAGATTTTTGCTCGTACCTACTGTGCTGTACTCACACTCAACCAAACATGTTTTTGCCAACCGCGCACAAAATTGAACCGACTGTACGTACATATACTGATGTACCTGAGCTTTGTAATATCCGCAGGAGATAAAAAAACAATGGTCATAATTCGAGGGGGTAGACAAAAGGAGGAATACTTTCACTTTGGTCATCGAAAACGGGGTTATGCACTAAGCTAGCATTATTCTGTGTATTATACGTACAGATTGAGCGATGGATGGTAAAGCTCGTCCAGTGCCAATGTACTGCCTGTTTGTCGTCCTCCTGATTGCCACTCCAACATGTTGGGGTCGAGCCCGACCAATCAAAGTGGGCAGCGATCAAGATCGCAGCGAAGATACCAAGGCCAAGGCGCATAAAAATTACGGTATAGAGTAGCTGCACGCAGCTTGCATCTCGCGCTTTATGTATTTGTGGGACTTGTTTCGCATTTTTCAGATGTGAACTCCGACGACGTGATTTACCAAGTTTCGGATAGTACAAGACACCTGATAAAATCAGAAAACCGTGTTGACAGCAAAGGTAAGGACAAAATGGTATTGGATTGGAAGGGAGTTGGCAGTTGGGGCGCTCGGTCATAGCTTTTGAATGACTCTGATTGACTCGTATTCGACTGCTGCAGATAACTTTCATCTCGGTGACAGTGCGGCGGATAGCGAGCTGATCGACAGTTCTAGAGTTGCATTTGGCGGAGAAAAGGCAAGGTCACCGAGTAAACACAACGGCTTCATCTTGAGGGAAGGTATGCCTGCACTCATATGTATGTATGTATGTATGTATGTATGTATGTATGTATGTATGTATGTATGTATGTATGTATGTATGTATGTATGTATGTATGTATGTATGTATGTATGTAGATGTATGTATGTATGTATGTATGTATGTATGTATGTATATGTATGTATGTATGTATGTATGTATGTATGTATGTATGTATGTATGTATGTATGTATGTATGTATATATATGTGTGTATGCACCTGAAATTGTTTTGCAGACGGTTATGGGCGACCTGTGGATCTATTCAAGTACAAAGCCCTGTTGGATGAGGTAACCGAGGAGTTGAATCTTTTGAGGCGACTACAAGAGCAATTCAGAGCAATGCAGGAGGGTCGCCTACTCAAGCAAAAAGGACGCCCGAAGGCGAGGGTCAGCGTGCGCGGTAGAAGAATCTGACGAAGCGGAATTGAAGAAGCTTAAAAGTTTCGCTACAATGGAAACTATTGGAAGGAGTCAGCCATCACATTGTCAAACAGCTTTTCGCAGGAAATTTTGTATTAGCACGTACGGAATAAATGTGAAAATAGATTTATTTCTTCGCTTTTTATTCATCCACTCGACACGCCGGTCATCATTGCATATAGGTAGTTATACTTTCTTTTGCTTATTCTTTATGTCGCTGTATTCTGGCGCTTCGAGCCATGGACATCGCCAGCTTTTATTGGTTTTTGCTTCCACTCATACCCCTCCAATACTTGTCAATTAGTCAGAAGCTAATCACCTAGCAACTGCGGATTGCATGCTTTATTACATACGTACGTAACCTAATAGGCAACGCATTTAAACACGTATGTATGTACAGTGGATTGGGTATGTTAGCCGTTAGCGTAACGGCTTCGATAATTCGTGGCATCACGTACAGTACAGACGTCGAGTAAAATGTAAACAAGTTTCAGCTTTTAGTCATGTCCAATAATAACCCTGCTGTGCCGCCCCCTTCCATGAGTCTCTTTTCATGTGACTACTGCTTCGCTTTGCCTACACACACGGGAGTGAACCATAGTACATCCCCATCCCTTGGGTTACGGTAGCTCGCTGCTTACCCAAGTTCCTACTTAATCTGAATTTAGAAATATTGCCGTGGGAACAGGTAGAAATTCTCACGGAACCAAAATATATGACGCCACTCGGTATACACCCAAGGAGTTGTTGCCAGTTACCAAGGTGATGTTCTCGGAATGTCGTCCGCATGCTGTTGTTATTTTAGCGCCTAAGCTCCGACGTCATATTGTACAGGAAGTGTTGACAGTCTGAAGTTGTTGTGGCTTGTTGCTTTGCTTCCGCTATCTCGTCAACGAAATGCAACGTAACGTACACGTCTAGAAGTATTGTAGTATTACTGTGCAGTATTATTGTGTTTGCAGTTATTACTTGCAAACACGTAATGTACTGTACCCTCGGCTTACGGACGGAAAATACGACGACTACGGACGTATGGTGAACGACGCGGCATGTTCAGGTACAGCGGACAAAACGTAGTGGCTCCAAATAATGAGAAACATTTCAGGTGAATTGAGAGGTGATCGGCTTTAGAAGAACATACAAGTATGACACGACACGTGCCGTACCTTGGGCGGCATACGTCATTCATGCGACAAAGCACACGCGTCCACAAGGTATGAGCTTGCCGAGAGAAAATCACCGCAGCTCATATTCATGTCGTCGTCGTCGTCGTATTTCATCTGCATATGCGGAGCGCGGTTTGCGTGCGAGTGAATTTCGTGTGTAGGCCTATGTAACGTAGTGTGCTACAGTAGTAATTACTAATTACTCCCATCACGTCACCTGTGCGACGTTCTCAACCCAACCCTCAACGCAGAGGGCACTGCAGGACCATAAGAGGCTGGATACTGGATAGCCGTAGAAAACACCGCCCCTTTGATACTTCGAATAAAATCACGGATTCGGCAGTGCTTTACGTGTTCGTGCGGTAATTGTGCAAGAGATAGTAGGTACAGGAGAGGAAGCCGATTTGGCTCTATCCGAATGAATACCTTTTGCCTTGTGGCCACACAAACTGCACACCAATCTCTGTGCACGACAAGTCAATTAGTTTTCGAGCGATTTGAGGCTTTCCCAGAGGGTAATTTGAATATTTGATAGGTTTAGTTGTTTATTCAATCATCAGCGGTCAGGATGTGCTCTTCACAAGAGGACAAAATTTATTACCATAATCATCGTCGTCATCGGCGTGGTGCGTGGAGGTGGACACTGTGTATGTTTATTGCTATTGGCATTGTATGAATATTTTCATTGCGGGAAACAATAGGAGATCAGTGATCAAAGTGACTGACCTCAACCAGACAAGATCTATATAACCCTTCTATGCCACAGTAATCTTCCGGCGTAGGAAACAACGTCCATACTCTCAGGTCCGCTGGAAATTTAGCAGGGAAAGGTATGATTAGGCCGTGCTTATACTGCGTGCTGTTACGTCTAATAATTATCCGCGGTGGGAGCACGCACAGTATAAGCACGTCTTCCCTGCTAGTATTCCAGCGAGCCTGATGTAATCTAAAGTACACAGATACGGCAGTATGTGCAGCCAACAATAACCCCAAATACGTACGTAGTGTATAAGTATCGTCGCTTGCAGCTGAACAAATGACTAGAGCACAGCACTCTTTCTCAAAACAAAAAACTGAACGGTACTTGTTTACAAACACATACGTAATACATAATTACACGCTCGGATGCTGCCTGCAAGATAATAATATCACAACTATCACAACTTGCGACTATACGGATAAAACGCGTTAAACTGGCATGGTAGTAGGCATGTACTGAACTGTACTACTGTATGTACATACATACGTACATACAGGGTGAAAAGAGTTATTTTCGTCTATCCATGTCCGTCTTCAAGCTGTTTTAGGTATTTTCGACATCAACGAAGTCGCAGGAGCCAGGTGTTGCTGGAATTTGCTGTTCAGCAGTGGCAGTCGGAGGAAGCGGTGACCGCTCCCGAACGAGAACAGGAGGAGGTGTAGAAGCAGATCGCTGTTGGCTGGCGTGATCCAGATCGAAGAGCGAGGATGCGCCAGATGACTGCAGTTGCTTTTCTTCCGCCCACGGATGTTCCTCTGACGTTTTCGCTGCCGCCGCCGCCTGCAGCTCTTTACTTCTTTCCTCCACCGATACGGCGGCCTTGAGACTGGGGAAGACGACCTCTGCAGGTGCGGCAACGGACGTTGCTGGTTGGCCGATGTTCTCGAAGACGCGGGCCAATGAGAAGGCGCCGCCAGGAGGAGACAGAAGACTGGCGGAAGTCACCTGCGTGGACCACCACTCCGGCGTCGGAATGCGCAGCTCCAAATTGCCCCCTCCGCTTCCGCCTCCGTCGCTGCAGCCGCTCTGTTCCGATCCGTCACTGTTGGGCGGACTCAGATTAGAGGAGCCATCCACAGTCAATTCGCCTCCGGTTAAATTGATGCTTCCGCAGCCGGGAGACAGCTGAAGAGGCAGCTGAGCGCCGAAGACGTTGGACGGATGATACTCGTAGCCTTCCCAGTTGTACTCCACTCGAACGCGTGGTCCTTGCAGCTCCGTTGATGTGGGCGAGCAGAGATTGAGTTCCGGCACGAGATCGTTCTGCGGAATGTAGGCAGCGTACTGTTCCACGTCCTTCTTGAACAGTTTTTGGTTGAAGTCCACCTCAAAGCCAGCCGGATTTTCACCGTCCGCCGCATAGACGCATTCTTGAGCGCCCAGATTGTCCTCCACTCTCTCACCGGCGCCCGCAAACGGATGTCGACGATTCTGTTGCGCCCGCTGCGTGTTCTCCAAGAATCTTTTGATAGCCGGATTCACTTGAGGTTTGTCCACCTGTGGCTGCGGTCGACGCGGATTACTGTCAAAAAAGTTGCGACGTCGAATGCAATACGGATCTTTTCTGATTCTAAAATGTTACAACACTGATTACAAATGGCCCGTATAGCGCGCACATGCTGGTTACAAAACTCGATAAAAGCAAATCTCATACGTTCGTGGATCAAGCATCCAATAGGAGCCTTTTCCTTTATCCTCTGGGTTTCGGGGAATCTTGACGAACTGTTTGTTCAGTGAGAGATTGTGACGAATGGAATTCTGGAATACAGTGTGAATACGTTAGCTCTCAAATCCTTAAAAAGTGCAGGAACTGTACATGTTCATAGTGCGGATGCGTCACTATACGTACCTGCCAAGAGTTGTCGGTGCCGCGAAAGAAGGAGAAGTTTTCGCGGATCCATTGGTAGATGTCGGTGAGCACGACTTTTTCTCCACCGTGTGCCTGCATGGCCATCGCGATGAGTTGGGCGTAGCTGTACGGAGGTTTGATCGCTTCTTTTCTTGTAGTCGATCTGCACTGGACACGGCAGTTGCAGTGGGCCCATCACGCTGTTGTTGGTTGCAGCTGTGCCAGGTGGCGGTGGAGTAGAAGGTGGCGTGGGTGGATTCAGAGGCAGAATTGGAGCTGGCTGCACCAGCCAGTTCAGACTGCTGAGTCCATCGTCCAGCGCACAGCTGCCACCCTGCTGCTGCTGCTGTTGAAGAGACGACGATAATGACGGCATTTCAACTACCATGTCTGTCCTTCGGAAAGAGAAGCACAGTGTTAGCGGAATGCGGTATCGCAGAAAATGAAGTCACGCCAAAGTCCTGCTGTTTAGTTTACTCATGCATCAGTCAGCTCTCACCGCACCGTACAATCAAAACTC
>JASAMW010003794.1:0-33975 GCA_030247985.1 Epsilonema sp. ZAB3_2
TCCTTTCAGCATTAATTTGCCTTTGTTTTTTCACCCTTTTCTGTATCATACGAGTTTCTAGGGAGGCAGAAAACTCTGTTATTTCCACCTGTTAAAAAGGTGAACTGTTAACTGTGTTAACTGTTAACCATTGCTAAAACCAGAACTGACACCCCAACAGTACAGTGTTTCTCTATCTAGCCAAACTGACAAAGCAATGGAATTCACAACAATTCCCTGCAATTTGTGCAACAAGGAATTTGCCACAAAATATTCTTATAATCGGCATGTAATTAGCAAGCATAGGAACAAAGAATATAATGGAGACCAACAAGATGTGGATAGTGAAACAAGTGTGACAGCAAGTGATTCTGTATCCAATGCTGGAAGCAGAGCAACAGAAGTTCAGTCTGGTATGAAAATTGAAACAAATGACAATGAAAGTGAAGAAGAGGAAGAAAAGGAAAAAGATTTTTGGAGCCAGTTCATAGAGTACACAGCTGACAACCTGTTCAATGAGAGAGTAGCCATTGGGAAACCTGGTCATGTGCCTGGTGTAATACATCAGGACTTCTTGGAAGGCGAATTATTCACATCCTTTCTGAGGAAAATGACTTTAAACTATTACACAATGGAAAATATTATGTCTGCTGCCAAAGATGATAAACTGGTTCAACGAATTGAAGCTAAAGTGGCCAAACTGGAGGATGAAATGGAAGATGATAGTGAAGATGTAATGATGGGAATGTGGGACACAGCATGGGACAAATACAAATTCCTGATCAAAAAGAAATTGAAGCAAAATCTTAAGGCCTTGGATCCACTGATTGAAGATGATGAAACAGATACAGATGATTAAGTAAAATGATTTCATTGAATGAAACAAGTATTTTATGTGATGTATCCAATTTTTGGTCATGCAATTTTTGCAAATAAAAAATAATTCAAAAACAATAGCTTCAAAACAGCAGAGATATGGTGTCTACTTGGAACAGATTGGTTAACCCTGTTAACAGCACATTGAATCCAAGTGTCTGCTCACTTGTATGGGCAATTGGCTCTTTGTATGCAATGAATCTGCCTGCAAAGAGCAAAAGTAGTACAGAAGTAGCTCTGTTAACTGTGTTAACTTCAGTTAACTGTGTTAACTCCAGTTAACTGTTAACTGGTTAACAGGTCAAAATGTCTTTTGTTAGCCCCAAATCTGGGGGGGGGGGGGCACACAAGAACAACCAGAATAGCTGATGACATCATTCTCAATCATAGAGCTTACTAGATAGATGTTCAGTTAACATCACTATTGACAACATCATTTGCGAAAACAATTTCAAACGATTTTTACCCAAAAAAATTGGGTACCACATTTAGATTTTCAGTTGACATCACTATTGATAACATTATTTGTGGACAGCAGCTTGCCACGAGGAAAATTAGCTGAGTACAAAAACTTGCCACGACGAAAATAAGCTGGAAACAATAATGAGTCAAGTCTACATGATGCAATATAGGGTAATATAAATGAGAAACATGTTTGAACATGTTTTTAAGTTGATGACATCATTTGTGGACAGCAGCTTGCCACGAGGAAAATGAGCTGAGTACAAAAACTTGCCACGAGGAAAATGAGCTGGATACAATAGTGAGTCAAGTTCTACATGATGCAAAATAGAGTCAAATAGCTGCCTCAGTGTAATTGGTAAGGCTCACACCTCCAAAAAGTGCATGACATCATACATGGATGACAACATAGACAAAATCAGCAGATTTGTGCCAGACAAGCTGGGAAGTGCGCACGCCCCCCACAAATAACGATTTTGGGGGTGACCCCAGGGACACTAAGCGCTGGGACCCTAAGTGCCAAAAAATAACAAGTGACAGAGGCAAGGCAGATGTGACAAAGGCATGCACAAAAGCCTCTCATTTATGGTTAAGACACAGCTCTTAGCATCCCTAGATCCTTAGCATCTCCAGGTCCTTAGCATCCCTAGATCCTTAGCATCTCCAGGTCCTTAGCGTCCCTAGATCCATAGCGTCCCTAGGTCTTAGCGTCCCTAGATCCTTAGCATCCCTAGGTCTTAGCATCCATAGGCTTGCTGACAACCCTCCTTTTGTTTATCGTTAAGCTTAAGCTTAAGCTTAACCATAACCTTCAGATCCTTAGCGTCCCTAGGTTTCTTGGCAACCCTCCTTTCGGTTATAGTTAAGCTTATGCATAAGCTTAGACTCAACCTTCAGATCCTTAGCGTCTCCAGATTCCTATACAACCCGCCTTTCGTTTCTGGTTAAGCTTATGCATAAGCTTAGCCTTAACCTTCAGATCCTTAGCGTCTCCAGGGTGACGTGATATAGTAGTCAGAAGAGATGCCTCAAGCTTCTCCAGTGGGTCTGTCAGCGATGTCCAAATCTGCATATCATCTCCAGGCTCCAGTTTACACCACTGGCAGAAGCGAAAAGCGTCCATGGAAACGTCTTGTTGGAAAGGGCAGCAGGAAGACAGTTTTTCCAGTTGCTGCAAGAAGAGCTGCCTCAATTGGAGAGGTTGGACATGCGGCAAATTGAATTTGATTATGGGGCTTTGAAGCAGCTGGTCTCTTTTCTCCAGGCTTCAGGCAAACACCTGACCACACTCATTCTCTCGGATGTTCTTGCTTTCGAATCATCTGACGTTGTGGATTCTATCCTGTGTACGTTTACGTAACGCACGTACAATCGTGTGTACATAATGGCTACGTAATTTACGCTCTGCATACACCTGTTGGCTAAACTACGTACATCCAGTACATACGTTCGCCCCTTCCAGCAACGATGCTTTATTGCAGCGCGCTGAGGTTTCTGCCTTTGTTTTTATGCTTTCAGATTCCTCGTTTCCTGCTTTGGTCAACTTGAAGCATCTCGGGTTGAGCGGCGTCTCTGCGTTCAATGGCGATGTGCTTTTCTATCTTCCCCGCTCAGCGCGTCTGCGCACTCTCCATCTCTCTGGCGCCAAGTGGGATTGGGCCAAAATCGGCGCCTTTCTCCACCAGACTTGTGGCCTCAATCCCAATGGCTGCAGATTGGAAGAACTGGCACTGGAAGACACCAGCAACTACTGGACGGACAGCAACACTTCTGTTTCGAATAGTTCCACGTTGGGAATATTTGAGCTGTTGCACTCTCTCTCTATGCCGTCAGTGGGTGCAAGCATAAAACGTTTGCACTTACAGGGTTTTCGATGGAACGAAATGGAGTCTTATGCAGCGTTCAGACAAGCAAGACATACGTACGTACGTATGCCTACACAATACCGTATTTATTTACCTGTGCATAGCCCCATGCAAAAATTGAGAGGTCCTATATGGGGCTATGCATAGGGGGATATGCATAGGACATTTTTTATGTTTTTGAGAGGTGCGCAGAGGCTTATTTTTTAGGTCAAAAGCACGTGTTTTAGGGCGTAATTGAGGTCAAAACAGGGGTATTCTAGTACAATACACCCCTAAGCAGGCTTATAGGCATCTTAGCTTGGTGTGGGAGTGGCTATGGGTAGCTTATGACCACCTTATGTAGGTAGGTTCAGGTACCCTACAGTACATATGGGGCTATGCATGGGGGGGGGGGGGGGGGCGGGGGCTATGCATAGGGCATTTTTTATGTTTTGCCAATATGGGGCTATGCATAGGGGGGGGGGGGGGGCTATGCACAGGTAAATACGGTACCCACGACGTAACCATACGCAACTACACAATGGTGGGCTACACACGTGGCGAGTAAACTCACGGTGAATTCACAGTGAATTTTGAACTTCGAGTTTCATTTTTCGTGTGGAGCATTCTCCCTTGCTCCCAACTGCAATATTTTTCTCATGTGTTCACACGACGGTGAGTTTGAAACTCACGGTGAGTTCACTGGCCTCCCAATGCTTCATCGCATACTTATGTACGGGGAATTCCCCGTGAGTTTACTCACCTTGTGTGTAGTGCACTAATGTCTGAAGGCTCATTCACATCCATGGGGAAATGCGACAAGCTTAGGCCCACCGGCCGCATCTGTACATTTCCTTCGTCAGTAGGGCCCAATCATCTCGGCCCCCTTCTAAAACCTGTTTCTCCCGTCTGAGTATTGAGAAAGGAAAGTGGGAGCGCGCTGCTGGTCGATGTCCACTCCACACACGCACACGAGAAAGAAAAGGGCCTCAGGGGGTAATTATATGACAGGCCTACATAAGAGTGTTTCTTGCTGTGGATTAATCGTTTGGTCAAGCTCTTAGGCCACTGTTTGTTTGCTCATTTATCTATCAGTCACTTTCTCACCTCAGTCAGTGCTTCATAGTGTCTGTCCAACAAATTTCAAAGCTTGATACATGGAGTAAGCACCACAATGGAGTAAACACCACAATGGAGTAAGCAAACGACCCAGAAATTAGGTGGCATTGTTGCCCTTGGGGGATCAAGGCAAAGAACACCGAGATATACACATATGACATACTACTACTCTGTAGCTACAATACTTGTTCGCTCGCACACACACGTGCTTCTACTCTTGCCTGTTGTTTGCGTACCTACCATTTACGTATAAATAGTAATGGCGAAACGCAGCGCCATGTCAGAGAGACAGCTGATCACGCACGTTTGCCGTTTGTTCACTTCTCGCGCGAACGCTGGCCTGTCTGACCATCGACAAGAATTAAGGTCTCACACTATAGATCTCTGAGCCGTGGACTCCTGTACTACTACTGAAGTATCTGGGTGATATCTAATTCCAGATGTTTTCACTTCCTGACACCATACGATCATCCGTCTGCTTGTTTTCCGTTCGCTGTTTCCGCTCCAGTCGCGCTCTCTGCGCTCGTCTTCGTACTATGCAGGGACAACTGTCTATGCATGGACTTCTTGATAAATTCGGTCCAGGCTCTCCTGAGCCAACGAAAGCGAGTTGAGAGGAGATCAAGATATCGATCGAAAGCTTGTTACACGATCTCTTTGACGCGCCATAGAGCGCCTCTTGAAACGGCCTCTCCGTGGCGCTATTCTTGATTGAAACGATAACTTTTTCAAACACGTTTTTCTCGGATAACTTTGCGTAGAGGCAACGTAGAGAGGCGCCGCAGGTACCGATCGATTCCTCTCGTCAAGACGCGTTGAATGGTGTGCCGCATATTGAAAAATACCCAGTGGTTCCTTCGGAACACCCAAATCGCATGGTTTTTGGGGCGTTCTTCGGCGTGTCGTACTGCGCCGAATACAAGAGCTTTGGCGCTGCCGTTTGGTGTACGTGTAGAGGAAGAATGATACTTTATTCACATTATGACGGATCACTTTTATCTTGCGTACAACGGCTACGACGAAGCCTCAAAGTTGGCTCCGAAACTATAGTGTGAGACCTTAACTGTCTGCCCTCCGCGCTCCGCCTTCTCTCTCTCTCTCCCTCCCCTCCCGTAGTTGGGCCCTACTGACGAAGGAAATGTACAGAGGCCCACCGGCCAGGCACCGGTAAATACGGTATGTACGTACGTCGGACGATTGTCGTTTGTCTGAACGCGGTCTTACAATGAGCGTTTTTCCCTTTTCACTCACATTGCCCAGTCTTTCTGGCAGCTGGAAGAACTTGGATGCGTCATTTCCTGCTCCTTTCTTATCTACCATTTTCTCTTTGCCGTGTCGCATTCCTGCCGTTCTGTCCGGATCTTACGCTTCCAGATGCCTGCTGGTCCTCTGCCCACTTTACCAAATATTGTGGGTATGCGATGCGTTTTGCCGCGCTCGCTTGGAAGTGTGCCAGCTCTCAGGCGTTTGGAATGCTTGGCAGATACGTTGTCCTATAAACAAGATGATCTTCTATCGCTTCCACTGAAGAGCCTCACACTTTTACAGCAGCAGTCCGCATGGTACATGGTAATGGGCATTCCAGTTCCTGGTGGCATCGATCGAGTACGACAACTCGACAGGCGGCTTTATGAAGACGAGAAGCAAGAATCCTGGCAACTGCCTTCGAGATTGACATCTCTTGAGATCAAGTGAGCTACATACTGTAATAAGTTGCGGGTTTTCTCTACTCTGCAGCTACAGTACTGTATGTATGTAGAAAAACGTTTCCTCACATTGTGGTCAACATTTTGTGAAGTACGCTCCGTTTTTGCCCTTACGGCCTCGCCGTAAGGGCTACCACGTTAGGTTGCCTTAATCATACGGGTATAGGGACCCTACGTACTATGCTGTAGGATAGGGTTACGTACTGTGTAGGTATAGGACAAATTTCAAATTTTCAATTTGGCGATCCTACGTATGTGGCGGCGATACGTCCCATGATGAAGTTTCGTTGACGTTTTAGAGAACCTAAAGTTTCGTTGACATTTAGAAGATTTTTGTTTCGTTGACATTTAGAAGATTTTTGTTTCGTTGACATTTTGGGAAAAATTTGTCCGCACCCAGGTTCGAACCTCACCCCGGGTAATCCCGTAGGATTGGAAGACGAACGCTCTATCGCCTACACCATCGCGACGAACTGGGCAAATGACGAAAACACAGGATAAGTAGTTGAGCTGAGAGGGAATAATTTGCATATAAGGCAAAAAGATAAAAGATGTGGTTTGGGGAGTAATTTGCATAGGAAATGTCGACATTTGAGCCAAAAATAATTTACATGAAAAGAACAGTGCGTTAAAGAGTGGAATTTGCATACGAAAAGTAAAAATGCGGCGAAAATTGAGACACGTCACAGACTAGTTATTTTCTGCTTTTACTCTGTTGCTGAGCAGCGGCGCTATTGCGTTGAAGAATCACAGGGGAAAAATTGTGCATAGTCAGTGAGAAAGGGAATGATTTTCTTCTGAAAGGATCGTATCTTCAACAGCAATTCAAAAGGAGAACTCTCTTTTGGAAGGAGTGCGTGTTCAAGAGCGATTCAATAAAACAATTGCCTGGAATGCTGTGGAAGAAGAACATCTCAACTCAAATGGCAGGAGAGAAAAAGCAGGTAATTTTGAAAAGAAGTTCTGCAGCAGATACAGTACTGATAGCTGTACAATAGATTCATTTCTTTCTGGACCCACGGGCCCGATCTATTACTGTAAACGGGGAAATTTTCGGACGGGGGAAATTTTCGGAAAATTCGAACAAAAAATTCTGTCCGAAAATTTTACCGTACGAATTTTTTGTATGTACAGTATATTTCCATGTGCAGTACGTATTGCTAAAAATCTTAGAGTCAACGAAACTGAAAAAACGCGCACAAAAGCAACAAAACCTTCAGTTGCAGAGCAGTTCACAGGCTCATGTTTAGATTGCTAGCGTGAAGTATTCATGTCAACGAAACTGTGAATATGTGACCAATATGGTGCTGTGTCCCCTGATACCGTACTTCCGATTTTGCCCACCGTTTTTCTCTGCTTACAAACCTGCTTTACCCATCCGCATCTGCCTGGGGGACCCAAAGGTTTTTCACTGCTGCATGCTGAAACCCTACTTGACCCACGGGCCCGATCTATTACTGTAAATGATGAAATTTTTGGACGATGGAAATTTTCGGATAAAAAATTCTGTCCGAAAATTTTAACGTCCGAATTTTACCGTCTTTCATACATACGTAGTCTACTAAAAACATAGGGCACCAAAAATGCGCAACCAGGACCAGGAATACCCAATAAAATGCTAACTTTACCAAAAACTACCAGTTCAAAGTAAACTACCAGTATGACTAAATACCCTTCACAACAAAGGCACCATTTTGAAGGATATATACTACCCCAAAAGTAGGATATCCTCAAACAAGGCTTCTCACACAGTACGTACCGGGTTCGAACCCCCGGTAAGATTTGACAAAAGGATTGTTCAGGTAGCGTACTGTGGGGTAACCAGGCCATGGGAAAATCCGGCCACCTAAGTTTCAGGGCTACCAATGGATATTATCTCAGCTACCAATGGACCATTTGAGACAAATATTATATCAATCGTTTCCTTGAAATCTCCTCTTTCAAAACAGCTGTTAGGTTCATCACTTGCTGCAGCAGCAAGTTCAAATGGGCTTAGGTGGCCGGGTATACCCTATGTCCGGGTTTACCCCACAGTAACCTATGTTTTGCATTATGTATACCTTCGAGAAAACCATTCAAAAAGTAGGATATCCTCAAACGAGGCTACTCACACAGTACGTACTGGGTTCGATATTTAGCAAAAATATTGTTCTGGTAGGGTACTAGGGGTAAACCCGGCCATGGGAAAATCCGGCCACCTAAGTTTCAGGGCAGGCTGCATAATATCTCAGCATGCAATGGATTGACTGATACAAATATTATATCAATCGATTTCTTGAACTCTCCTCTTTCAAAACAGCTATTTGGTTCATCGTTTGCTGCTGCAGCAAGTTTAAATGGGCTTAGGTGGCCGGGTATGCCCTATGGCCGGGTTTACCCCACAGTACCCTATGTTTTGCATTATGTATACTGTGACGCTCTGCTCTTGGTAGAAAAGTTTATGATGAAACACTACTGTACGCAAGAAGCGGTAAAACAAAAGACTGAGAAAACAGACAAGAGTAGTCACGAAAACAGAGTGCACCGCAACAAGCGAGGTCAAACACGTATGCAAAATCAACAACAAAGGGGGTGCTAGACTGAATTATACCTACGTAGCAATTTGCATTATGTACGTTATTGTCACTGTGTCACATCCCCCCGCTAAAAGCTGAAGCTCCGGCGAAGACTAAAACTAACAACGACACATGACAATAAGACTTCTAGGTACGTACAGTTAGCACAAAGGTAAAAGCTAGACTTGACTTTCTGTTTCTTTCTTCTTTCTTGATCTTGATAAAACGGGAACCTGCGGGACTCTTGCAAAACCTCGCTTGAATTGTCGATAAAGCAGCAGAGCGTGGAGAAGGACCAGATGGGGCGGCGGCTGGTTAAGACTGGCGGCAAAGTCCGTCCGGTGGTGCTGGTCAAACGGCAGGAAAACGCAGCAAAACAGCTCTGGCCAAGGGTGCGCAGGTGTCCGTCAATCAGGCGAATGGCGACCACCTCCGGTCCGTTTGGGGCGACACCGCGCTCGGAATGTTCTGAGTCTGCCGGATAGATCAGCAGTACAGCCATTGGACACGCCACCGAGCGCATAACAGCCGACCGGGTTCTTGAGTACAGTTCTGGGTCCTGGTGCGCTCGCCATGTGACGCTCTGCTCTTGGTAGAAAAGTTTATGATGAAACACTACTGTACGCAAGAAGCGGTAAAACAAAAGACTGAGAAAACAGACAAGAGTAGTCACGAAAACAGAGTGCACCGCAACAAGCGAGGTCAAACACGTATGCAAAATCAACAACAACAACAATGTACGTTATTGTCACTGTGTCACAATACTTTCGAGAAAACCATCCAAAAAGTAGGATATCCTCAAACAAAGCTACCCACACAGTACGTACTGGGTTCGAGATTTAACAAAAATATTGTTCTGGTAGGGTACTAGGGGTAAACCAGGCCATGGGAAAATCCGGCCACCTAAGTTTCAGGGCAGGCTGCATATCTCAGCAACCAATGGATCGACTGAGACAAATATTATACCAATCGATTCCTTGAACTCTCCTCTTTCAAAACAGCTATTTGATTCATCATTTGCTGTAGCAGCAAGTTCAAATGGGCTTAGGTGGCCGGGTATGCCCTATGTCCGGGTTTACCCCACAGTACCCTATGTTTTGCATTATGTATACCTTCGAGAACACCATCCAAAAAGTAAGATATCCTCAAATGAGGCTACTCACACAGTACGTACTGGGTTCGAGATTTAAACAAAAATATTGTTCTGGTAGGGTACTAGGGGTAAACCCGGCCATGGGAAAATCCGGCCACCTAAGTTTCAGGGCAGGCTGCATAATATCTCAGCATCCAATGGATTGACTGATACAAATATTATATCAATCGATTCCTTGAACTCTCCTCTTTCAAAACAGCTATTTGGTTCATCATTTGCTGCAGCAGCAAGTTCAAATGAGCTTAGGTGGCCAGGTATACCCTATGGCCCGGTTTACCCCACAGTACCCTAGGTGTTGCAATTATGTATACCTTCGAGAAAACCATCCAAAAAGTAGGATATCCTCAAATGAGGCTGCTCACACAGTACGTACCAGGTTCGAATCCCTGACAGATTTGTCAAAATTATTGCTCAGGTAGGGTACTGTGGGGTAAACCCGGCCATGGGAAAATCCGGCCACCTAAGTTTCAGGGCTGCATATCTCAGCAACCAATCGAGCGATTGAGACAAATATTACATCAATCGATTCCTTGAATCAATCGATTACATCAGTCGATTAGCCAGCCAATGTGAACATGTGATTGGCGTCCCGAAGCGAATGAAGGAAGACAATGGCACGTATGTATGCGCATTGCATCTTCGTCTTCGTTTTTACCACATACATATGTACAATAGTCTTCTTTCGTTCGCTTTGAGATGCCGATCACGTGATCACATCAACCGGCTAATCTAAATTATCGGACAAAAGTGGATAAACCATGTAGAGAACCTAACAAAAACCTGCTCAGCACATGTTTGGAGGTGACCATTGGCAGTTAGGTGCAGCTTTAAGCTGCCTTGTTGATTGGATGGAATTGGATGGAATTGGAAATGGATTTGGATGGATTTGGATGGAATAGGGGTGGTTAACCAGCTTCATTATGCCCTCGCCCACTCAGCCCTTGGGCCACCCGGAATTGAAAAAAGCGTCAGCGGAAACAGGGAAAAATTATTCACTCGACTGACGTTTCAGGCGGCCCACGAGCGGGCCACGGGCTGAGCAGGGCTGAGCAGGCGAGGGCATAATGGAGCTGGTTAAGCCAGTCTGTCAAGCCATGCCCTGTGTTTGCCTTGCCATTCACTTTTGCACATTTGGGTAACGTCCATCTCCCTGCCACGTAAGCTGGACTGTTGAAGGATATCTAAAACACAATAAAATATCTGAAATTTCATTTTCAAAATCCTTGATAATTTCTAATATCTTTAAAATAGACGGACTTTTTGAAGGAACTCCTGCCACATGTAAATATCCTCAACATTTTGAAAGTTTTTAAAAAGTCAGATTTTAAAATTAAGGATTATTCGAAAATCATTCAACTTGCCAAAAATCCTTCAAAAAAACATCCTCACAGAATCCACTTTTTTGAACCAGAAAGCTATTTGCCAAGTCAAATATTTTTTGTAGGATATTTGACTTTTTCAGCCCAAAAATGAACCGAAAAATTGTAGGTTTTTTTCAAACATCCTACGCCTATTTGTAGGATCACATATGTGTGACATTTCCCTCCTAAAGGGATAATCGTACATGTACCTACCATGTATACTACTGTAGGACGTTATGAAGTAAACCGGCCAGTTGTTTGGTGGGGTAAACCCGGCCGCCCATGAAGAAAGAATGGCGCCCAGTGATTGTGACCGGGTTTACCCCACAGTACCCAACATTTTCGTTAATCATTGGTTCTTGTGCTGCCCGTATATCGTGCTTGCTTGCTTCCAGATATTGCCCAGCCTTGGCCTGCCATGCGTTCATGCTTTTCTATGGGCTGGGCGGTCGCAAAATTCGCGTCCTGAGCATCACACCGTTGCTTTCGCCGGAGAAGGCTCAGTTGGATCACGTGGTTGGTTTTCTGCCGAAGATGAAGAAGCTGGAAGTGTTCTGCTTCAAAAGCGACGCAGAATTCAGCGAAGAAGCTGCGGAGAAATGCCAGGAGCTGTTGGACAGCTTGAAGAAGATTATCAAGATTGGCAAGGAGATGGCGTTGAAGAAGGTGGTGGTGTTCGATGCCTTGCGTCTGAAGCTGGGCAAGGTAGGAGGAGACGAAGTGGAAGTGACGAGCAGATGGGGGAAGAATGACGCATACTATCCATTCTTCCATGCTCAGTGCGGTGTTGTTGGCGAATTTGGTATGTGAGCGAGGCAGTAAAGGAGTTGATTACTTTTGAAATTTCGGTACATGCATACTTTGTGTCGTCGTGATACTATGTTGCGGCGTTGATTTTGGTCACGGGTAGGCTGTGATAGGTGGTGGAGTGTGAAGGATGTGAGTAAAATTATTTTGTTGCCTTGATTTGTGTCCCCGTGGAGTTCAGCCCACCGTTGTCTTGTTGCGGTTTGGTTTCTTGAAAACATTCTATTTCTACTGTGTTATGCAACTTGTTTTTGACTTTACGTGACTGGCTGTGCATATTCCCAGGCAGTCAATCCAGTGGATAATGGCGAACGTAAGCGGCGCAAAGAAGCTCCTGCCTCAGCAAAAAGCTTTGCAAATTGTCAGCGTGGCATTGTCCCTCATGGATTATCTGGATCTGGAAGATTGGTTCAAGCTATAGAGTTGGTGTCACGCAGTTGTCGCAACGCAGTCGTTCCTGTGTTGTGTCCGGAGAATGCGAACTTGAAGCAAGTGGTCTCTGTTATGCCGAAGATGAAGAAGTTGGAAGTGTTCTGCTTCAAAAGCGACGCAGAATTCAGCGAAGAAGCTGCGGAGAAATGTCACGAGCTGTTGGCTGATTTGAGGAAGATTGTGCAGATGGGAAGACAGATGGCCTTGAAGAAGGTGGTGGTGTTCGATGTTCTCAGGTTGAAGATGAGGGGCATTGGAGACGAGGTGGAAATTACGAGCAAGGAAGAGCCGGGATTGCGTTCGCACAGAAGAGCGGTTGGCCATTTCGATGTGATGCAGTATTGATTGATATCAGCGTGGTGACATACGTACGTAACCTCAACGCGCCGAGCGATGGATGATGCTGTGTATTGCTTGAATTTGAATAAACTTTGTTGGAAGTGCTGTTGACGCGAGGCGGTGGGCTAGGACTGGGTGTGTTGTTTGTTACCCAAGTTTATTGTGTATCCATTCAATTCGTTTGTGTTTGTCACATTTTCCCGTCGTTGAGCGTGTGGAGATTTTCAGACAGTTGCATCATCGAAATCAGAGCCATATTCCTTCGGCATGCTGAAGTTCCAGTACGTTTGGCGCTGCGAACCCAGAAAGCTCAATGGCAAGCGGTTCAATGAATCTGTGTATGGGCCAGTATTCAAGACTGTCCACAATCTTATCGGATATGAGTGGAAGCTAAGAATCGATCCCTGTGGAGGAATCAGCAATGGGAAAGTTCAACCGGACCATTTGGGCATCTACCTCTGCTTTGAGAAGGCAGCGAAACAATTGAACGTGAAGATGATCACTGGCGAGGGGAAATTCTTTTTGTGGAAAGACGGTGAAGCCCGAAATGTGCTGTTGTTTCAATCATTCAGCTTCTCCAATACAAAATACGGGGGCCTTGGCTTTCATAACTTGATGAAGCTTGCAGCCGACTATACGCAATGCGACGCTGTCTGCTCAGATGGCTTTATTCACTTTGGGATCCAGTTTAGCCTTAGTAAAGATCTGTTCGATTGGAAGAAACTTCTCCGAGCCAACGTAAGTTGCAGTAAAAAATTAGGTTAAAAATTTGCAATACGAAGTGTAGCTTTGGGGCTCCGGCCATCTGTGGCTATGACTCTTTTATTCTCCATACAAAACACGGCTCGAAACTGTGGGAAACCATGGAAGGTTTTCCCCCACGTTACCCTTCCCACGTTATCCTACCCACGTTTGTGTTGATGTTTCTTTTAGCTCGACTTTGGGCTTCTGTCACTGCCGCATGGCTCTACCTCCTTCCTTCTGAACCAGATGATGGTGGAGTCCCTTCCCAGCAATTTTCCAGATGTCAGCAAGGGCAGACCTGAAGAAGAGGCACTGATTCCTCGTCCAGGTGAAGATACGTGCAAGCTCCTGGACCTGAAGATCATCACACAGAAGGACAGGATGGTTCACTGGTGCCACAAGGTTAGTCGAGTACTGTATGTATTTGTATTTACCGATGCATAGCTCCGTGAGGCTGCAAACGTCGAGGTCTTGAATGTAGGGCTATGCCTAGGAGCTTGTATGCACCGGAAAATATGTATGATATGTGTGCGCCGAAATACACTGCCACGTCTTTCCCTCCTTCCAAGGTTCTCGTTCTACAATATGTGCGGTGTGTGTACAGGCTGTTCTGGCAGCGAACGCGTATTTCTCAGCCATGTTTGAGGGAGATTACAAGGAGATGGAGAACAACGAGATTTTTGAGAATCACGAGAGCCTGACCATCCGAGAGATCTTGCATCACATCTACACTGGCACCATCTCTCCAGAATTCGACAGGCTCGACTTGCACGATATTCTTGGTATAGGGTACCTTGGGGTAAAGTCGGCCATGGGGTAAATCCGGCCACATAGGCTCCTTTGAGCTTGTTGTTTCAGTAAATGATGAACCAAACGGCTCATTCGAAAGAGGAGAGTGCAAGCAATCGATTGATATCCTATTTGTCTCGATCGCTTCCAGGGTTACCGAGATATGTTGCCTCGAACCTAAGGTGGCCGAAAGTCCCCGTGGCCGACTTTACCCCATGGTACCCTACTCTTGCCTAAAATGGGCATGTGTATAATTTGCTTTTGCGTAACATTAGTGGGTTACACACGTGGTGAGTAAACTCACAGTGAATTCACGGTGAGTTTGAACTTCGAGTTTTATTTTTCGTGTAGTGCATCCTCACTTGCTCCCAAGTGCAATATTTTTCTCACATGTTCACACGTGATGAATTTCAAACTCACGGTGAATTCACCTGCCTCCATATGCTTCATCACAGACTTATGGGGAATTCCTCGTGAGTTTACTCACCACGTGTGTAGTGCGCTAATGATTTATTTGATTGTTGTTGCAGATGCGGCAACTGCCTACGGTCTCAACGCTTTCATTCCCATTTGTCACGAGAAGTTGTGCGAACAACTGGAGATGTCCAACTGTGCTCAACTGATGAAGATGGGAGATCTATACAAGCTCAAAATACTCAAGGAAATGGCGATGAATATGTTGGCAGAGAAGGCTTGTGACCACTTGAAGAAAGTGATGAGCTCGAATAACTGGAAGGAATTGGATGGAAAATATGACAAGGCAGTGTGGGATGTGGTCGAAATGCGCATGACTGAGATGTTATGCTTGCCCTGAGGTTTTATATTCGAGTCTGCGGTCTGAGTCTTGGGGTTTTTCGATTTGCTTTTGGAGTAGGCGTTTTTAGCGGTATGTACCACCGTAATGTATGTACGTACTAGTATTTCGTACTGTAGTCCAGTATGTCCAATAGCTATCTATATTGTAACGTGGTTGCGTGTTGTGTACGTACATAACCGAAGGGAAAGAATAAAACGTTGATAGAATCTAAGCTTCCATTTCTGTTTTGAAGTGGGTGATTGAAGCCCGATTACTACTGTACGTCCTATTTTTATTGTTCTTTCTAGCTGTGTATGTATCCACATTTCCACTATTATTCTCTAGCTCATGGAAATGAATCAGTCATCTCCACAGCAAGACGTTTTTGAGAATACAAGCGTCCTGCTTGTCATTCTGAACCATCTGGAACTGGAAGACCAGTTCAAGTTGGAGCTGGTTTCTTGCAGTTGTCGTGAAGCTGTCATTATCAAGCTGAAGCAGATGAGGATTAGGGAAGTTCGGAAAGGAATGGAGATTCCCGCTCGATCAGAAGCACTGAACAACGACCATATCCTTTTGACGGTTATGGATCACCTGGAGATGGAAGATTGGTTCAAGATGGAGCTGGTTTCTCGCAGCTGGCGCGATGCTGTCATCTCCAAGTTCAGGCAGTTGCGATCACTGGATGTGCCTGAATTGGTGAAGGCGTCTCGCTTCTCCATGGTGAACCATCCGAATCACATATGGAAGATCACTGGAGAGACTGGAAACAAAGCGTTGAAGCAGGAGAGGTGTCTCAAGCTCATTCTTTGGATTTGCCAGCGATGTCCGAACCTAAACTGCATCAAACGCCTTCAGTTCGTTCCATTGGCAGAAAAACAGAAGTTTTACAGAAGGGTATTGATGGATAATGCCACTGGTCAAGCGTTCTTCACCAGTCTGATGGAAGAATGTGGGAGTTTGCGCCATTTGGATATGCAACAGGTTGGTTTTGCCGCGTCCAAGACTACTGGGAAGCTGGAGCCGTTTTCGTCGTTTCTTGGACAAGCTGGCAGAAATTTGACCTCCTTGAGTTTGATGGACACCTTCAGCTTCAAATCTGCGCAGTTCGTCGACAGTGGACTCGGAGAAGCTTTCTCTGCTTTGGTCAACTTGGAGCATCTGGGATTGAGCGGAGTCTCTGCGTTGAATGGCGACGTGCTTCTGTCTCTTCCCAGCTCAGCCCGTCTGCGCACCCTCCATCTATCTGGCTCCAGTTGGCATTGGGCCAGAGTGGGCGCCTTTCTCGAGAAATGTGGCTCCAATCCTCTTGGATGCCGATTGGAGGAGTTGGCATTGGAGGATAGCAACGTCGAATCTTTTCGAAATGGGACCCTCATCATAAATGCGTACACTGGAGAAGATAGCGCGGGATTCTTCGAGCTTATGACAGCGTTGGCGATGGTGGGTGCAAGTCTGAAGCGACTGAGAATGCAAGGCTTTTACTGGCGTATCCTTTCCGGTGCACGAGCACAAATGCACAATGGCGGAAGGGTTGTGTCTGCGGCTTTGAAATTTTTCGGCGACACTGCGGAGTCGTTTCGCTGTCTGGAAGAACTCTCCGCAAGTTTTCCAGACAGGCAATTGAACGACAGCACCAGCACTGTTCACAGGCGGTCGTTAGCGACGCGTTCTGTCCATACTATGAAGCGATTGTGAAACATCCTTCCCAAAATAGGGTTCCATTGTTTTTCTGGTTCGCCACCCCTATTGCTACGTATTGTTCGCTAGGATATCCATTTTTTTCATTCGAAGAACCCGAAAAAAAGAGCTTTTGTAAAACCCCCCAAAAAATATGGCATACTTAAAATAGGAAAAATACGTAGCGGCCAGAAATACGTACAGTACTGTATGAATGTAGGCCACGTACATATTACCCAGGTCCCAGGTGTCCATGCATACGCACGTACGTACGTACATACTTACATACGTATACGTGCATTCTAGTCTGGCCAGTAAGAGTTCGCTACACCACATGCAATAAGAGCCAGTGCTAGGTCGCGAGGCGACCCCTCTGAGCTAACCTTGATTTTCAGTGCAACTTTTGATCGGTAGTCGACGCGAAAGTCGGTGCGGAATGAAAAATACGAGCAAGAAAGACGACCGCGCCGACCTTCGCGTCGAATACCGATCAAAAGTTGCACTGAAAATCAAGGTTATAGTAGAACTAGAATTGCTGGGACCCATGCATTATTTATCTCCGGTTCTAGCGACCGTAGAGCAAAGCGGTTAAAAATCTCTCGATAACTTTAGCTCGCCTGGAAAATAAAAAAACCGCATGCGTCTACGTGCCCTCTGTGTCGAGAAATCGCCGATTTCCGTAAGTACTATAGTCTGGCCAATAGCAGTTGGCACTTGGACTCAAGGCGAGTTGCGTAGTTTGCATGTACTTCTGCTAACTAGGAGTACGCGAAGCTTGGACAGAAATCCGCATTTGTAAATCTATTTTACGCAACGCGCCTTGAGTCCAAGTGCCAACTGCTATTGGCCAGACTATAAAAATGTACTAAAAAGGTACACTTTTTCGATTATTCAGCATAACTGAACAATGCCGCAAAAACTTTTTCATTAAAAGTAGCCTATCCTATGTAAAATTTGGGGTAGATTTCAAAAACAGTATCGGTGTTTTAAAAAAATTTAACCCCTAGTATATAATTTTGCAAAATTTGTATATTTTTGACAATTTTTGGGTAGGGGTTAAATTTTTTGAAAACACCAATACTATTTTTGAAATCTGCATCAAATTCTACATAGGATAGGCTAGTTTTGATGAAAAAATTTTTTCGGCTTGTTCATTTATGTTCAATAATCGAAAAAAAGTGTACATTTTTAGTACTAAAGGAATTTGGCGATTTCTCGATACAGAGAGCACGTAGACGCATGCGGTTTTTTTTATTTTCCAGGCGAGCTAAAGTTATCGAGAGATTTTTAACCGCTTTGCTCTACGGTCGCTAGAACCGGAGATAAATAATGCATGGGTCCCAGCAATTCTAGTTCTACTATAGTTCAGAGGGGTAGCCTCTCGACCTAGCGCTGGCTCTTATTGCATACGGTGAATAGTGTGCAAATTGGTCATTCGCTTGCCACCGCCTGTTTTTAGCAAACTCAACCGTTCCTGCTCCCCGCGTTCTTACTGCAGTGCGTCTACAAGTGTCCTACTTTGCGCGTTCTGGACGCGAGTATTATGGAAGGCCTGTTCTTGAACCCGGAGCCTGCTTCACCCGGAGTGTTTCCCAATCTCCAAGTGCTGAAGGCTATGTTACTTCCTCAGGCCATCCCAGCTTTTCCATCTCTGAAGAGACTAGAAACTTGGGTATCACCGAATTTGGTTGATTACATGTCTAGGATGAGATCACTGGAGAGCATGACCCTGTTCGATGACCCATTACTTCGCTCCATTGGCTGGGGAATCAACGTGAAACCTAGTGAGAAGAACGCGTCTGATATGGGCATCCCGCCTGAGATGTTCAGGCAGGCTGGCGAAATGCTTCCGTCCAACTTGCGAGCGTTGGAATTGAGGTACATACGTATGTACGTGCGATGTAGTCAAACGAAGGGTATCATGGGTAAACCCGACCGCATTACTCCCGACCTTACCGCGTTTCGCGCACAAAAGCGGAAAAAGAGAGAAAACTGGACGTGGATCAGCCCTTAGCGGCAGGAGCTTTCCTTTCCTCCCCATCTCTCGTGGCTCTTTTTCTGTTTTAAGTCAGGTAGTTATGCCGCGTAGGTTTAGGTACCCCACATTATGCACCAGTGCCAATGGGGTTTAGTATCCACCATATGCAATAAGAGCCAGTGCTTGGTCGCGAGGCGACCCCTCTGAATTTAACCTTGATTTTTACTGCAACTTTTGATCGGTAGTCGACGCCAAGGTCGGCGCCGTCGTCTTTTTTGCTCATTTGTTTCTTTTCGCGCCGACCTTCGCGTAGACTACTGATCAAAAGTTGCACCAAAAATCAAGGTTAATTCGGTGGGCTCTCCTCGCGACCAAGCACTGCTCTTATTGCATATGGTAGGCTAAATACTGTAGGTAGGTACACACCCAAAAATACGGTTATCTATCTGCCTGTATGTAGGTATGATCCTGCCTCTAAGGAGTACGAAGTATCCACGGATATCATGTACGTGTTTCACGAGAAGATGCAGTGTAAGAACCTGTACTACCTTCGCTTGTCGCCAGTTCTGTCGCCAGAAAACTCTATGCTGGATCGCGTGCTGCTCGCTTTGCCCAGAATGAAGAAGCTGGAAGTGTTCTGCTTCAAAAGCGACGCAGAATTCAGCGAAGAAGCGGCGGAGAAATCTCAGGCTCTGTTGGCCAGCTTGAAGAAGATTGTGGAGATTGGAATGAAGATGGCTCTGAAGAAAGTGGTGGTGTTTGATGCGCTAAGGATGAAGATGAGAGATGTGAAAGGCGTGCTGATCACGAGCAAGGATGACGAAGCCTACTCTGAATTCCACTGCCGCACGAGAGTTATTGGTCATTTTGATGTGAAAAAGAAGTAAGGGGTTGGCTGATACAATGGAGATGGAACGGGGAGCCTCTCTTCGTCAGATAATGGAAGAAGGAAAAAAGGCATCGCATATGTAGTAGTAGATGGTACGGTACTTTATGATGAGCTGCGAGTGGCGTTGAGAAGCGATGGACAGAAGAAAAATATCGAGATCACAAGCTTGAAGATGTAAAAATATTGGATCGCACCAAGTCACTGCTTTGCCAATGCATTGAATAGTATAGACTGCTTTTCTCATTGTGTTCTGGGTTGCTGTGTGTTTCTTGTTTCAACCTTATGCGAAGTAAAGCTTTTTGTTGGCTGCCTTGTGTTTGTTTGGGCCTTGTCGGCTTGTGCCGTATGCGAGATGTCGTGTTGAGTTTCGTTCTGGTGATGAAGCTAATAATTTTGTTGGTGTGCATTACGGTTGCCACATTGATTCTATCTTTCAATCGATCAGATCTTTCAGTCTTCTTTCTTCGCCACTACGCCGACTTGCCAATCGTGGTGCAGGAAATATGGCGGATATGTTCAGTCTACATGGCGACGAGCTTAGGCTGAAACAGCTGAGGAACTATGGATTCACGATGGGGGATGAATGTGATCCGTTGAGCGAAAAGTTTGGCCATTCCTACGATCAATTCATCTCGGCGATGGTCAACCAATGGGCTCAAGGGCTCACTTTGAAGAAGCTCGATTATCTTCTCCAACATGGTGGGACGTAACAGCCGGAATCAGATTGTTCCCATCTTGCAGAAACTGATCGAATTGATGGGGAGAGAGCCCAGGAGGATCAAGAAAATCTCGCTCAGAGGAAGCGCAGCTCTTCCTACCACGTATTACTGTAATGTTTCGTGTATTGCCGCCTCGAATATAGCCCCCTCGTATATAGCCTTCCTAATCGGTGCCTGCCGTCTTATGTACTCGTATATAGATAGCGGCATGTCAATGACCGCGAAAAACGACAAAAACGTAGGTTTTTAGTTTTACAGCTAAAAAGAGCATTCTCGACGTGTTTTTAGCCATAGGAGTTGATGGCGCATCATTTGGAACAGTTGGGGATACATGTTGGTTTTCATTCCTCTTGACGACCTCAGCAGACATGGTCAGTCATGGTCAAAAATGATAATTTTTGTGCAAGAGCAGCCTGTTTTTGACCACTTTAGCTTAAAAAAGCAAAATAAGCCATAGAAACGAGTTCAGGGCGTCAAATAACCTTACTTTGGTGACTAATGCAAGATGCCCTTTACCCCCCCCCCCCCCCCCCTTGTATAGCCCAGCCTCGAATTTAATCCCCCCTGATCGGGGCTTAACATCCCCAGGGGGCTATACACGAAATATTACAGTATCTGGTACCCTTTCTTCGGGCTTGTGGTCAGAATTTGGTGGTGCTCAACGTCGAGTCGGCTGGTGCTGTTTCTATCGGTGGGGCCCGTGATGCGTGTCGAGCGTTCACCGCCTACTTGGCTGGATGCCAGCGCTTGGAAGTTCTGCGTCTTCCAGCTTGGCTTCCTCTGACTGACTCTAGCTTTTTGGAGGGGAAGAGCAAGTTGCAGGTGTTGGAGTATCGCGGAAGAGATTTCTCTAATCTCTTCGCTGGTCTGGTGAGAGTGCAGGAGGCGAAAGAAGCTGATGCTTCTGCTGCTTCCTCATTTCGTCTGGAGTTGGCCGGTCAAAAACTCGGCCGTTTCGTGTCAGCTGCTCAAGACTACGTCAGGCAGGGGTGCCAGCCTCTCAGTGTGGTGAAAGAGCTATGGGTGGATGCTTGCAGATTTGCTGATGATGCTTCCTATGAACCCCTGTGGCGCTGCTTTCCTCAGTTGCTGATGGCCAGTTTCGAGTTCGACTCGGTCCGTCGCGACATGAATTCGATGGTTCCCGTGGCTCGCAGTTTCATGACGGCGTATGGAGGCAGAGAGAAAGCTGCCCGCTTGGAGTTTCGAGTGTACCAGGCGCACCAAACGTCTAGCTGCGATTGGGATGAGCTACGGGAGGAGATCGGTCAGCAGAATCTGGTTATCGATCATTCTGAACAAGTGAAGGAGGCTCGCGATCGAAACGTCATCATGGAATTTCGAAGCGGAAACGCCACCGTGGTGTTCGTCGCTTGGATCCGAAAAATCGAAGGAGAAGAAGAAGAAAAGAAACTGGAAGAGGAAGGTTGGTAGAAAGGAGAAGAAGAAGTAGGGTGGCTTGGGGAAAAGTCGGACACCCGAGCTTTTCTCGCTGTTCTGCTTTTGCTGGCGGTGACGAAAAGAACACAGTAACGAGTACGTCCTTACTTACGTACACGTACAGTAACTGTATGTAGCACATTCCAAAGCAGCCGTCCCATCAATTGGTATTGGTTTCAAAGTTTTTTCAAGAATGGAGAAAAGCTTGCAGTTGTCCTTCCGCTGTGCGATTTTTCTCCATGTTACCCTAAAAGGAGAAGAACTAAACAAGCTAGAAAAGAAACGACTCTTCGTTCAATCAATGGCCTGTCTGAGTAGTATGTCAGTGGTCAGATGTGCAAGTTGCTCTTGATGCAATGATGCGAGCTGTTGATTATTGAGTGATGTCGATGCGCCTAGTAAAACGTTGACGATTTGCACAATTTGGATTGTTTCTTGAACGCCTGGTCGCCATGCCACGATGGGTTTGCCTTGGTGAACCCGCTCTATCTTTTTATTTAGTAATATTTGTATTTCGATCAGTTTTGTTTGATGCTAGTTGAATGATGTATGTCCATTTGCAGGCAGTGAATATCGGGTGCAATATGGCGTATGTACATATAGAAAACGGCAATGAGGATGTTTCAGCTCAGGAAGTTTTCCAGAATATCAACATTGTGTTGTCCATCATTGATTATCTGGAGATAGAAGATTGGTTCAAGCTAGAGCTTGTGTCGCGCAGTTGCCGCAACGCAGTCATCTCCAAGTTCAAGCAGCTGCGATCACAGGATGTGCCCGAATTGGTGAAGGCATCTCGTTTCTCCATGGTGAACCACCCTGACCACATCTGGAAAATCACTGGAGAGGCTATGAACAAAGAGTTGAAGCAGAAGAGAAGCCTGAAGCTTCTAAGATGGATCTGTCAGCGATGTACCAACTTGCGCACCATCTCTAGGCTACAGTTCACCCCGTTGGCAGAGCGAAACGACGCGTACAAGAATGTTTTGCTTGGGAAAGAAGAAGGAAAAGAGTTTTTCCAGTTGCTGATTGGAGGAATGGCGCTGTTGAATTCAGTTGAGATAACGAAGACGGGCTTCACCTCATTTGTGGAACAGGGAAACCTGGAGCCTCTGTCCAGTTTCCTCATTCGTTCTGGGGGTCAGCTGACCATTTTGACGCTGGCTGACCTGCTGCGTTTCAAGTCTGACGTGCTTATCGACAAGCAACTGACTTCCGCTTTCTCCAGGTTGGAGAACTTGCGAGAGTTGGAGCTGAGCAGCTGCGATGCGCTCACTGGCGATGTACTTCTTAGTTTACCAGAGCGAGTTGAGTTACGCTCTCTCGTTCTTTCTGGAAAGCGATGGGATTGGACCAAAGTGGCTGAATTTCTGAAGAAGAGATGTGAAAGGCTGGAGAGTCTGGACCTGACAGACAACCGCCAGTTTATGGCGGAAGAGATTGAGTACAACTTCAATGGTCCCCTTGGAAGTAAGGAATCGCGGCATCTGCTGAAAGCGATAAGCAATTTGGGAATTCTCCGACGTCTTTGCTTACGTGGCTTCTTCCATCGCGCTACCACTACTGCAGATGGCTTACATTTTGCTTTCAGAGATTGGCTGGCTAAACAAATTGTGCCAAAGCTCCGGCCTCATCTGGAGGAGTTGAATGTGTCTCTGCCTCCTGTGCAAGGAAACTATTCACGCGAAGAAGAGTTTCCGCTTGATCGTCTGAATCACATGCTTCAGTTCCCCATTACCTACATGTCGCAGCTTCGACCTGACTCCGCTTTGAAATCCCTGAAACTCAACTATCCTCTGGCCTTCAGCGATCTTTTGATCAGCGTTAGCTCGCCGCATTTGTTGCCACTGGGAGAAATTCGCGGCTTCTGCAAAGTTACGCCGGTGTGGATGGAGAATCTGGCGAAGTTTCAACACCTCCGCAGGTTGGAGCTTCGCATCTTCATGACGAGCAGAAGCAGCTCCTTTGAAGGCATTGAACGTGATCAGGTTGCCTCCGTTTTGCGAGAGTTCAACTGTCTTGTTGACTTGAAGGAGCTGGTGATTGTGGAAGAACTCATGAATGCTCTACCTCTTGGCACTACGCCAAGAGTGAAAGCTACAAGCTATGAAAGCCGACTTTGGCGCGAGCTGGGTGCTGGCGTACCCTGTGGTGTGGAAACTCTGGAGCTCAGGTACTTCCATACGGGATGTCTCTATTTTTACTTACTTACTACGTAGGGTACTGCGGGGTAAACCCGACCATTGGAAAATCCGGCCACCCAAGTTTCAAGGCTGCATATGTCAGAAACCAACGGACCGATTGAGACAAGTACTATGATACCGTATTTACCGGTGCATAACCCCTCCCCCCCCCCCCCCCCCCCCCAATGCATACCCCCATTTGGGCAAAACATAAAAAAGCCCGCTGGAATGCCCCCCCCCCCCCCCCCCCCTATGCATACCTCCATATGTACTGTACAGTGCCTGAACCTACCTATGTAAGCTGGTCATATAGTACACCCATAGCCAGTCCCACACCAAGCTAAGATGCCTATAAGCCTGCTTGGGGGTGTATTGTACGAGAATAACCGCGTTTTGACCTCAATTATGCCCTAAAACACGTGCTTTTGACATAAAAAATATGCCTCTGCGCACCTCTCAAAAACATAAAAAATGCCCCATGCATAACCCCCCTATGCATACCCCCATATAGGACCTCTCAATTTTTGCATACCCCCATGGGGCTATGCACCGGTAAATACGGTATCAATCGATTTCGTGAACTCTCTTTCAAATGAACAATTTGGTTCATCATTTGCTGAAACAGCCAGTTCAAAGGAGCTTGGGTGGTAGGGTTTACCCCATGGCCGGGTTTACCCCACGCCCACAGTGGGGCTATGGAAAAATTAAGCGGTCCTATATGGGGCTAGGCCTGGGGGGGTTATGCATTGGTGGGGGGGTTATGCATTGGGGGGGGGGTTATGCATTGGGGGGGGGGGGGGGGGGTTATGCATGGGACATTTTTTATGTTTTTGAGAGGTGCGCAGAGGCATATTTTTTAGGTCAAAAGCACGTGTTGTAGGGCATAATGCATGCATAGGACATTTTTTATGTTTTTGAGAGGTGCGCAGAGGCATATTTTTTAGGTCAAAAGCACGTGTTTTACGGCATAATTGAGGTCAAAGCAGGGTTATTCTAGTACAGTACACCCCAAGGAGGCTTATAGGCATCTTAGCTTGGTGTTGTAGGAGTGGCTATGGGTAGCTTATGACCAGCTATGTGGGTAGCTTCAGGTACTGTACAGTATATATGGGGCAATGCATGGGGGGGGCTACACATGGGTCATTTTTTTATGTTATTGCCAATATGGGGCTATGCATAGGGGGGGGGGGGGGGGCTATGCAAAGGTAAATATGGTAATCGTGTATTGTGATGTACCATTCACATTGGAGCAATGCGCTGGACGTGCGTATGCCTGGCGTGCCCATGGCTCGACCCAAACAAATGCTTAAAGGAATCCATGCACGCGTGCATTATTCGATTCAAACTATGTTCATTCAAAAGATCATCCTCCGGACTTTCTATTTCTGCTAGTTTCCCACATTGAAATCGCCCCCATGGCTGTGGGGCGAAACCCTCATCTTTCTTTTTTGGTGCGTCGTATTTTTCGCATTCTTTGAGTACAAGAGCCAAGTTGCAGCGGAAACTTGACTAATTGTCGTCCGTTTTTACAAATATACTCAAAGAATGCTAAAAATACGTCGCACCAAGAAAGTAATTTGGGGGTTTCGCCCCACAGCCACCGGGACGATTTCAATGGAGCAAACTAGCAGAAATATGTAGAAAGTCCGGAGGATAATCTTTCGAATGAACATAGCTTGAATCGAATAATACACACGTGCATGGATTCGTTTAAACAGCCAAGAATGCATACGCACGCCGAGCGCATTTCCTTCCAATATGAATGAACCATGACTCGTGAGTGGGTCAGTCGTCAAAAAATGTTTGTGGGAAGTTTAGATTCGATCCTTTTCACCGCATTCAGCTGATCATGAACGTGGTGGATGGACTCCAGTTCCCTCACAGCCTCAAGCGTTTGGTGTTGTCCCCAGTGCGCAGTCCAGAGAAAACGCAATTGACGTCACTGGTCAAAGCTGTACCCAAGATGACACAACTGGAAGAATTCGTATTCCAGAGCAAGGCTGAACTCACGGACGAGGCGATCAATGGAGAGGAAGGGCAAGTCATTTTGGCTTCTCTTTGTCAGATAATGGAAGAAGGAAAGAAGAAGGCATTGAAGAAGATGGTACTGTACGATGTGCTGCGAGTGGCGTTGAGAAGCGATGGACAGAAGAAAAATATCGAGATCACAAGCTTGAAGGTGTAAAATATCGGTTCGAGCCAATTAGTACTGCGCTTTGCCACTGCATATTACTGTAGTAGTATTTGCTCCTTCTGTGTTCAGGGTTGCTGTTTGTGTTTCTTGTGACAATCTTGTATACGAAGTCGAAGTAAAGCTTTTTGTTGGCTGCCTTGTGTTTGTTTGGGCCTTGTCGGCTTGTGCCGAATGCAAGATGTGTTGAGTTTCGTTCTGGTGATGAAACTAGTATAATTTTGTACATGTGCATTACGGTTGCCATTGATTCCATTTTTCAATCGATCAGATTTTTCAGTCTTCTTTCTTCGCCACTACGCCGACTTGCCAATCGTGGTGCAGGAAATATGGCGGGTATGTTTAGTCTACATGGTGACGAGCTCAGGCTGAAACAGTTGAGCGACCATGGATTCACGATGGGGAACGAAATTGAGCCGTTGAGCGAAGAGTTTGGTCATTCGTACAATCAGTTCATCTCGGCGATGGTCAACCAGTGGTCTCATGTGCTCACCTTGAAGAAACTCGATATCTTCTCCAACATGGAGGAACGCAGCAGCCAGAACCAGATTGGTCGCATCTTGCAGAAATTGATCGAATTGATGGGGAGAGTGCCGAGGGGAATCAAGAAAGTCTCGCTCAGAGGAAGCGCAGCTCTTCCTTCTACGCAGAATCTGGTACCCTTTCTTCGTGCTTGTGGTCAGAATTTGGTGGTGCTCAACGTCGATTCGGCTGGTGCTGTTTCTTTCGGTGGGCGTGATGTCGATGTGCGTCGAGCGTTCATCGCCTACTTGGCTGGATGCCAGCGCTTAGAAGTGCTGCGTCTTCCCGATTGGCTTCCTCTGACTGACTCTAGCTTTTTGGAGGGGAAGAGCAAGTTGCAGGTGTTGGAATATCGCGGAAGAGATTTCTCTCATCTCTTCGCTGGTCTGGTGAGAGTGCAGCAGGCGAAAGAAGCTGACGCTTCTGCTGTTTCCTCATTTCGCCTGGAGTTGGCTGGTGGAGACCTCGCCAATTTCGTGTCAGCTGCTCAAGACTACGTCAGGCAGGGGTGTCAGCTTCCCAGTGTGGTGAAAGAGCTGTGGGTGGATGATTGCAGATATGTTGATATGCCACATACTGGTAATGCCGATGCAGTGACGGGAAGTTATCAACCTCTGTGGCGCTGCTTTCCTCAGCTGCTGGTGGCCAGTTTCGAGTTCGACTCGGTTCGTCGCGACATGAATTCGATGGTTCCTGTGGCTCGCAGCTTTATGACGGCGTATGGAGGCAGCAGAGAGAAGGCTGCCCGCTTGGAGTTTCGAGTGTACCAGGCGCATCAAACGTCCAGCTGCGATTGGGATAAGCTTCGCGAGCAGATCGGTCAGCAGAATCTGGTTATCGATCATTCTGAACAAGTGAAGGAGGCTCGCGATCGAAACGTCATCATGGAATTTCGAAGCGGAAACGCCACCGTGGTGTTCGTCGCTTGGATCCGAAAAATCGAAGGAGAAGAAGAAGAAAAGAAACTGGAAGAGGAAGGTTGGTAAAGAAGAAGAAGCAAAGGAGAAGAAATAGGGTGACATGGGGAAAGTCGGACACCACAGCTTTTCTCGCGGTTTTGCTTTGCTGGCGGTGACGAAAAAAGCCCAAGAAACGAGCACATCCTTTACGTACACGTATTAACTATACCTTTACACGTACACGTAAGCCCACCCAATAGGTGTGGTTGAAAATAAGGGCCGGCCGGAGAAGGAAAGCGCCAAAATAAATCATACCGGTACTTGAGCGATTGGTATGTAACCTAAAGCAGGGGGTGCGTTACAGAAAAGCTTTTTTTCTTTTCTTTACGTCGCCAACGAATCACCAGCTTTATCAAGCGATCCAAGTAAAGTAAGTATTGTCGCCGATAGACGAAGTTTTGTCATTCTTTCTTTTTTTTGTCGTCTTGTGCAGTTGGCTCAAGAAACGTTGCCGTGAATTATGTGAGAAGGTGTCAAAGTTTGTTTAAGAATGGGGAAAGGCTTGGTTGTACTTCCGCTGTGCGACTTCTCCATGTTACCCTAAAAGTACGTAGAAGAAGAAAATGCACTGAAAGAAACGCCGTTCAATCAATGGCCTGTCTTTATCTCTTCGTCTACTATAGGTACGTATCTCAGTGGTCAAAATTTGCATAAGTTGATGTTGATGCGATATGATGTCGCAACTGTTGATTTATTGAGTGATGTCGATGCGCCTAGTAAAAAACGTTGACGATTTGCATAATCCCGGATTCTTTCTTGAGCACTGGTTGCGCCATCCCAGGATGAGTTTTACCTTGGTGAACCCGCTCTTTATAAAATTTTGTCCATAGTGAAGGCGAGGATCGATTTTTCAAATTTCCTTTGGTGAACTTATGCAGTTTTACATGCTGAATCGATCCCACCCACCTGTCTCGACGCGATTTTGCTTCCTAGCAAAGAAAATGCACTTGTACAATGTGTTTCGAAATGATCATCGCCAAATACGGGGAAATCTTTGCCAATCTTTATTTCGACCAGTTTCCTTTGTTTGATGGTACTGTACGTACGTACGTACGTAGTTGAATGATGTGTGTCAATTTGCAGCCAGTGAATCGGTGCAATATGGCATATGTAGGAAACGGCAAGGAGAATATTTCAGTGCAGGAAGCAGCTTTCTGGAATATCAATATTGTGTTGTCCATCTTGGATTATCTGGTGGTAGAAGATTGGTACAAGGTGGAGCTTGTGTCACGCAGTTGCCGCATCGCAGTAATTTCCAAGTTCAAGCAGCTGCGATCACTGGATGTGCCCGAATTGGTTAAGGCTTCTCGCTTCTCCATGGTTAACCATCCCGAGCACATATGGAAGATCAATGGAGAGGCTGGGAACAAAGAATTGAAGCAGATGCGAAGCCTCACGCTTCTAAGATGGATCTGTCAGCGATGTCCTAATCTGCGCACCTTGTGCAGGCTTCAGTTCACTCCAGTGGCAGAGCGCAATGACGCCTACAAGAAGATTTTGCTTGGAATAGAAGAAGGCAAGGAGTTTTTCCAGTTGCTGATTGAAGGGATGGCGCTGTTGAATTCATTTGTGATGACGAAGACGTGCTTCACCTCATTTGTGGAACAGGGAAACCTGGAGCCTCTGTCCAGCTTCATCATTCGCTCCGGTAGTCGGCTAACCCGTTTGGCGCTGGCTGACTTGCTACACTTTAGGTCTGACCACATTGTGGATACGCAGCTGGTTTCCGCTTTCTCAAACTTGGAGAACTTGCGAGAGTTGGAGCTGAGTAGCTGCGATGCGCTCACTGGCGATGTACTTCTCAGTTTGCCAGAGCAAGTTGAGTTGCGCTCTCTCGTTCTCTCTGGAAAGCAATGGGATTGGACCAAAGTGGCTGAGTTTCTGAAGAAGAGATGTGAAAGGCTGGAGAGTCTGGACCTGACAGACAATCGCCAGTTTATGACGGAAGAGAAGGAGTACAGCTTCGATGGTCCCCTTGGAAGCAAGGAGTCGCGGCATCTGCTGGAAGCGATAAGCAATCTGGGGATTCTCCGATGTTTGTCCTTTCGCGGCTTCTACCATCGCGACACCACAGATGAAGCTTGGAGTGATTGGCTGGTGGAACATATTGTGCCAAAGCTCCTGCCTCATCTGGAGGAGTTGAATGTCTCTCTGCCTTTCGTGCGAAGAAAGTATTCACCCGAAGATTCGCTCGATCGATTGAATCACATGCTCCGGTTTCCCATGAACTACAGTCTGTCTCACGTAGATCTCCCAACCGATCCAACCTTACTTCAGTATTACGTACTTTAGATATCAAGCTGAGTCCCGAGAAACCCAATCGATGTCATACTTTCTGGCAAAATTTGAACCAAATGGGCCCGCAGCGGACGAAAATTAAATTGGACCCTTTTTTTATTATTTTTATTTTTCGCATGGAGTGTGGTTTTTAGATTTTTGGGAGATCTACTTGAGACACCCTGTAAGTGTCGTTGCTTCGGCGTGACTCCGCTTTGAAATCCGTGGAACTCAACTATCCTCTTGCCATCGGCGATACTTTGGTCGACGTTCCCTGGCCGCATTTGTTGTCACTGGAGGAAATTCGCAGCTTCTGCAGAGTTTCGCCATGGTGGATGAAGAATCTGCCAAAGTTGCAACACCTGCGCAAATTGGAGCTTCACTTTTTAATGATGAAAAGGGGCGGCTCCTTTGATAGCGTTAGACGTGGTCAGATTTCCTCCGTTTTGCGAGAATTCAACCGCCTTGTTGACTTGAAAGAGCTGGTGATTGTGGAAGGACTCATGGATGCTCTACCTCTTAGCACTACGCCAAGAGTGAAAGCTACAAGCTACGAAAGCCGATTGTGGCGCGAGCTGGGTGCTGGCGTACCCTGTGGTGTGGGAACTTTGGAGCTCAGGTAGGATGTCTGTATTGTGTTCTCCGGATGTTTGTGTCTCTATCTGCACAACGGGGTGTCATTTTCAAATGCGGTTTTTTGTAATTAGTAGCCAAGGCTTCAACGTTTGTACTTGCAAAATTTCAACTTGGTAGGCCAATAGGAAGCGGCTCAAAACAGCTCAGAAAGGCTGACCTTAGAAATCGGGGATTTGCCGAATATTGTACCACAATGAAGAGCATATTCGACCACCCAAAAGCTAATACGTTTTCAAATCCTGTTAAGGATCCCATGTAAGACGCGGAAATACCAAATCTAGTGCGCCATTGTGAAGAAAATTGAAAAAAATCATCTGTGGAGTGCTATCTTTGGTTTTATCCTGGGTTTGTTTCCCATAGTGAAAACAAGGGCTTGCAGTAAAAGGACTATCCGCTATGAAGAAAAACCCGTAAACGAAGATGCCGACAAATTATGCAGCACTTAGCTCGGCGATAGCGAAACAGGGTGAAGCCGTGGGTCGGGGGTCCCATACAAACAAATACTCGAAATCGATCAGATTTTCGGGACAAAAAAAATTTTCAAAAATGACGTCATTTTCCAGAGAACCAGGCCGTTTTCGGCCGAAGAGGCCAAAAAATGGCAAATCCAGCATCTTCATGGGCCTATATCTCGACAACGACGTTGCGGCAGAAAGTTGCCGCCATAGTGAAACCTACCGGAAGGATCCCCTCTTTCACCACATACCACTTGGCAGACCGCTAGTTAAGGCCTAACGCGTTCATTGAACCATATCTTTTCTTTATCAAAAAATTCACCAACCTTAAATTTATTGTTCCTTTGATATCAGACCACCATTAGATGCGTCTGATCAAGCTGATCCGAATATGCCACTGGTGTCTGCAAAATGTGCATAATTTCAGGAGTTATGGCCCTCCAAAGTGGCCCTACTTTCCAAAAATCGCGATTTTTAGCGTTTCTAAAATCATAAGGGGTTAAATTTGTAAACAAATTTTTCTGACCTAGTTTTATGCGTAGAATCCGAATTTGACCTTGATTTTTCCATTTTCCCACATTTAAGCCCTTATTTTCACGATTTGAAATCTGAAAAGTAGAAAATGGCAAAAATAAGGGCTTAAATGTGGGAAAATGGAAAAATCAAGGTCAAATTCGGATTCTACGCATAAAACTAGGTCAGAAAAAATTTGTTTAAAAATTTAACCCCTTATGATTTTAGAAACGCTAAAAATCGCGATTTTTGGAAAAGTAGGACCACTTTGGAGGGCCGTAACTCCTGAAATTATGCAAATTTTGCAGACACCAGTGGATGTCGGAATCAGCTTGATCAGACGCATCTAATGGTGGTCTGATATCAAAGGAACAATAAATTTAGAGGTTCGTGAATTTTTTGATAGAGTAAAAGATATGGTTCAATAAACGCGTTAGGCCTTGAGCTGGCGTCTCCCGTGGTATGTGGTGAAAGGGGATCCTTCCGGGTAGGTTTCACTATGGCGGCGGCTTTCTGCCGCAACGTCGTTGTCAAGATTTAGGCCCATGATAGACCGGATTTGCCCTTTTTTGGCCTTTCCGGCCGAAAACGGCCCGTTCTCTGGAAAATGACTTCATTTTTGGAAAATTTTTTTGTCCCGAAAAATCTTGATCGATTTCTAGTATTTGTTTGTATGGGACCCGGATCCTAGCGGCTTCACCTGCTTTCGCTGTCGCTCGGCTAAATGTAGCATAATTTGTCGGCAACTTCGTTTTTTACGGGTTTTTCTTCATAGCGGATAGTGCCTTTAACTGAAGCCCCCTGGTGAAAAAAACGTAAATTTTTGGGTCCTAAAGTTTGAGCTTCCATAACTTCCTTGGTAGTAGCAGAAATATATAATTCCTGTATAGAGAAGAATGGCCTATGTAGTGAAAAGAAACGAAGCAATCCCTGACTAGTTTTGGCCCCCGAAAAATTGGATCCCAATTTTCTGGATATCCAATTTTCTGGATATTACAAAACCATAAAATTGGATATCCAATTTTATGGATTACCCAATTTTCTGGATATGAAAGAATCCCCAATAAGATGGTTTCGTAATATCCAGAAAATTGGATATCCAGAAAAGTACTCAGCCATGTTGAATTTTGCTCCAAATTTCGACGAAAAAGCACGCCGACGACAAACAAGGAAAATCGCTTACGAGCTTCGAGTTTTGTTTGCTTGTGTGGATGGCGTGCTTTCGATTATCCAATTTTCTGGATATCCAATATTCTGGATATCCAATTTCCTGGATATCCAATTTTCTGGATATCCAATTTTATGAATTACGAAACCATCTTATTGGGGATTCCATATCCAGAAAATTGAATATTCAGAAAATTGGATATTCAATTTTATGGTTTCGTATCCAGAAAATTGGATATCGATGGATTCCATGGCATATAACCCCAATTTTTGGCAAAATCGCACGCACCATCTTCGATTTTTTCAAATTTGGTACACATATAGGCCCTAGGGGGAAACGAAATCGTGCAAAAATTGGGGCTCCTCGGGGCCCTCCGTCTGGAGATATGCAGCCTCAAGGTTGGACTTTTGGCCCGGCCGGAGGACATACGTGTCTATTTTTGAGGGCTGCTAGCTCCTTCAATATTCAAAAAGTGATATATGGACATGTCTATATCATTTTGAAGCTAATTCCATGTAGAATCCAATGAAACCATCAAAACAGGAGCTTATGTGACCAAAAAAAAAAAGTAAATCGCAAAGTAAATTGCTTCAAAGTTTGTGTTTCGCGATTTACTTTTATTTTTTGGTCACATAAGCTGCCTGTTTTGATGGTTTCATTGGATTCTACATGGAATTAGCTTCAAAATGATATGAGACATGTCCATATATCACTTTGAATATTGATGGAGCTACAAGCCCTCAAAGATAGCGCGTATGGCCTACCGGCCGGGCCAAAAGTCGAACTTTGAGGCTGGTATTCCAGAACGGAGGGCCCCAGGGAGCTGAAATTTTGCACATTTTCAGTTTCCCCTAGGGCCTATATGTGTACCAAATTTGAACAAAATCAGAAAATAGTGCGTGTTTTGGCTGGGGTGAAATGCCATGGAATACATCTAATCCAGAAAATTGGGATCCAATTTTTTCGGGCCGAAATTAGTCAGGGATTGCTCGTTTCTTTTCACTACGTAGGCCTTCTTTGGTAGTAGGACTACAGGACTAAAAGTTTGCCTGCACAACTGTAGAAGCCTTAGCTACCAATGCAAAAGAGCGCGCTGAAATCGAACGCTCGGTTGATGAATGATGGGCACAAACATCCGGAGAGTTTATTATGAAACACCCTGTATACGTATTTGCTATACGTGCGCGTACGTACGTACCTATGCTCCTACCGTATAGTCGTCTAATGTAATGTCCCATTCAATTGAAAAGATGCGCTGGGCCGTACGCTCGGCATGCCCATGTGTCGACGCACGCCGAGCGCATTTCCTTCCAATATGAATGAACCATGACTCGTGAATTTAGTCAAAAAATGTTGTGGGAATTTTAGATTCGATCCTTTCACCACATTCAGCTGATTATGAACGT